>OZ007568.1:66944152-67204152 GCA_963931925.1 Onchidella celtica
AAAAGTTGCAAGACAGATAAAGAGCCAAAAAAAAAAAAAACCAACAAACAAAACTGTGAAGGCTGCCAAGCCAAGCCATTAGTCTGTGACAAATTACTGTTCACTGCTAGGCCTGCACACATGGGCACCATAGGAAAGTGAATCAGAATTGGTGCGAGATCATGGAAATAGACCCCGCAGTAGGTTATTGAAGATAAAAACAAAGAGGGTGGAAGGGGAGGAAAGCAGGGGTTAGGGGAGGGGAGGAGAGAGGGGTTTATCCCAGACATCGCCGGGTACCTCTTCTACTCAAACATTTTACATACATGTCCTTTTGCCTTCTTTGGAATCAAGGTGGTGTATTTTAATCTAACAAAACAGACCTGACACCCAAGTTCTGGCTTCCAATATCTGGCACCCACTGCTTTCGTGCCAGGTTACGTTGAAGCTTAAAGAACAGCATCTTCCGCATAACTACTGTGTTTGTTATCATCAGCAGCGTGGCTTATGGCCCAGCAGCGTGGCCTTGGCGCCCAGCATGTAGGACGGGATGAGAAAAGACAGACACTTTTTTTTTTTTTAGGTCTTTATTTTAGGAGGTTTCGCTGCCCTCGGCATTCATACCTCATCACTTTTCTTGTTTGTTTTTTTAAAAATTTTCCTTGTTGTAGTAGGCATTAGTTTTTTTTAAAATTTTCCTTGTTGTAGTAGGCATTAGTTTTTTTTAGAATTTTGCCCAGGCAGCGGCCTTGTTCGGCCTGCTCTTTTCGATTTCCAACTGCCAAGGTATCTTTAATGCGCAGATCGTGCACACCGGCCCTCCGAGTTTTTCATCCTTAATCCGAGAAGACTAGGTGCTCGATCCTACCTACCACGGGATTAGGGACAGGAGAATATGAGAAAAATCCCAAACTTCCAACATGCCTGCACCGACCGGGATTCGAACCCGGCACCTTCGGCATGAGAGGCGAGCACCTTGCCTCTAGACCACCGTGACAGACACTTTCTTCTTTAGTAGGTCTGTTTTAGGGAAGGAGGGGTGTTCTACCAGTGATGAGCCCCGCCATCAAACCTACAGAAATCCGATGCATAGGACTGAGGCCAAGTTTGCTCATAGGAATGACATCATTTCTACGTAGATCGGCTGGCCACGACATCGCGCCGACGTCGGTTTGATGTAGAGAATCTGCCCCTACGGTAATGCTATTAATCCTATCGAAAAGCTATTCAAATTTACGTAAGATTGACGGAGGGTTGCTGGTGGGGAGGCCTTGGAATAATCTAATTGTTTGGGTGGTATAACATACCAATGACTGCATGGGTAACATTATTTGAAATAGTTACATGATTACCAACTGCTTTTATCGCACTACACATTGCTAAGACGATATCTCTCAGACCGCTTCAGGAAAATTTTCACCCTTCAGATCTCCCCTAAGTCGCACAATGGTTATAATGTATTTGGTTAACTGGCATACTGTTAGTTTTAGAAAGAGACAGGGTTAAGGTTGGGGCTAGATTTTCAGTAAAACTGCATTAGTAACACCCTTAGCCTGATTAATTTATACAAAATCTTGCTGTGGCCTGCGACTGATTCACCTGGCCAGAATAATCTTTCCGGATCAGAATGGCCTGTCAGAATAACAGTTTTCATAACACAGGTGGATTTTCCGAGTAGAAAGATAATTAAATTTGTTCCCCGAATCTAAGAGTTGAGTAGCCATCAAACTTAACATTAATCTGTGAAATATCAATTCCTCCGTTAACTGTGGTCTGACTGGACACAAGTCTTCAAAGAGTTGCATTTTCCTACAGAGCCAGGAAGAGCAGTTGGCTGGGGATGAAAGCAAGAAAGTAAGAGTAGTGAACCCCCTACCCCCACCCCACTCCTAATCCCCACCGCCCCATAAGAAGAATTCCTGGATCCGCCTCTGTAGATGATTATACATGTATACCCAGAATGAACAACTCACTCTCTAAAACTTCAACCCATTGTTTGAAAGCCTTGAACATTCAACACTGGTATGACGGCATGCTAGCACCGTGAGCCAGTCTGAGTATGTCTGTTTGCGTGTGCGTGTGTGAGAGGGAGAGAGAGGGGGGTGGAGAAGGAGAAAGATGTGAGTGAGAGAGAGAGAGAGAGGAAGAGAGAAGGAGAAAAGTGTATGTGTGTGTATGAGAGAGAGAGAGAGAGAGAAAGAAAGAAGGAGAAAAGTGTGTGAATGTGTGAGTGAGGGAGAGAGAGAAATAGAGGAGGAGAAAAGTATGTATGCGTGTGAACGAGTGAGAGAGAGGGGGGAAGATAGTGAAATAGAGGGAGTGCAGGAGAAAGAGAGAGAAAGGGAGTGAGAAAGAGAGAAAGAGAGAAAGAGAAGGAAGAGAGTTAATGATGGTACACATAACTGGTTCACTCTTATATGAAACAAGTGACAGACCATCAATTACCAACATCACATACAAATCACCACCGTTATCATTTTCATCATTACAACCATCAACATTGTCACTCACATAGTATTTTGAACGAAAGTCATCAGTGCAAGAAACTCGACATTTGACAACAACAACGCTTGGTTTTGTATGGGATGTACAACAACCACACCCAGTACAACAACCACAACAACAACAACAACCACAACAACAACAACAACAACAACAACAACAACCACGACAACAACAACAACCACAACAACAGCAAAACAAGGCGCTTGGTACAGTATAGGACAGTGGTTCTCGACCTTCTTCACCCAATCGTTCCCTCAGGCTCCAAATTTTCTTTAATTGCTCCCCTTTTCTCTTCCACCCCCCACCCCCCACCCCCCCCACTTCCCTAAAAAACCCTATTTAAACCCAACTGATACATTTCACAAGAAGACACACATACACAAGTTATGATGTTAAGTTTTTCAAAGCCACATTGATGACAATAGGCGTGTTGATTACTCGTTATAAAAGAGAAATCAGTCTTCATCAAATAATGCACTAAGAAAATACGCCTTTTCTGTCCATAAAACCCATCAACGCGTGCTGTCCTATACTTGCCCCCAAATCGTCCTCCATTCATGCCCCCCCCCCCCACCATCGAGCCCTTGCATTGTTTTCACCCCCTTGTCGCTATTTTCTGCGTACCCCTTCACCCCCCTCGCATATCAAGATCCCGGGAGGTGGGGGGGGGGGATATCATCTACGTTGAGAACCACTGGGATAGAAATATGAAGGGGAAAATATTATTAACATATAATCGACCGATATTTACTGCATTGACAACGCCAAGAAAGTCAACGAAGTCAGTGCTGGAGAGTAGTAGTCTTAGGTTGATTAGAAATATCGAGAAAACTATAACAGGTTCTCTTTCTATTCTCAACTAATATTGATAATTAAAAGATTTTTAGATTGATCAAAATTAATCTCATTTTCTAAAATTTTTTTTTTTTTAAAAAACGGATTTGTTTTTTTTTTGCTTCGAACTTGTTCTTTCTTTTCAATTGTATGTTACTAACTTAAAATTTTGATTTTTTTTTTCTTTTGTTGCTTATACATCGACGGTGTCCGGCGCAAACCAGCTAAGTCCGAAAATTTCATATTTCTTTTTATAGTACCAATTTATGAAGACTGGAACCCCGCATCATCTGTAAAAATAGCTCTTACCATATTTCAATAGGAACATTCAAAATAGACATGTGATCAAACCAGCTGAGTACATTTCCCTTCTGTGTTATCCGCAACTTTTTGTTCCTCCTGTAAAATTTGCTTATCTTGACTTGGCTGGTTTGCGCCCGACACCATCAACATACCCACAAACTCCCAATCCCAATAAAACAACGGCTATTATGTGCATTACAAAGAATGAGAGGTCTTTGCTCAACTACTCTCGGTCTTGTTGGATGACGCGACTGCAGGGGAGATGGAAGAAAGTAAGGACATAGAGGACAGAGGAGTGAAACAGATAGACAGATAGACAGACTGACAGACCGACAGAACAGAGACAGAGATAAAGAGATAGAGAATGAGTCTGGTGGTGGAGGAAGGAAAATGGCGCACAGGAACACTGAGATTTTAAGGGCAATAACCTAATTTTTTCATTTTCCTACGGTATTCAGCATTGTTGCCTCCCTTACTCCACTTGACGTATTCATCTATCTATCTATCTATCTATCTATCTATCTATCTATCTATCTATCTATCTATCTATCTATCTGTCTATCTATCTATCTATCTATCTATCTATCTATCTGTCTGCCTGCATCTATCTATCTATCTCTATCTATCTATCTATCTATCTATCTATCTATCTATCTATCTATCTATCTATCTATCTATCTATCTATCTATCTATCTATCTATCTGTCTGCCAGCATCTATCTATCTATCTTTCTATCTATCTATCTATCTATTTATCTATCTATCTATCTATCTATCTATCTATCTATCTATCTATCTATCTATCTATCTATCTATCTATCTATCTATCTATCTATCTATCTATCACTTACTCAAATCTACTACTATCCCAATCAGAAGCAATCCAGTCGTCTCTACGTCAGACCGACATAAATTTGTAGGCTAAAGGATTTCCGTAGCATTGGTAGTATTGCCATAGGGCCACTACATCGAACCGACGCAGTGTTGTGTCACAACGAGCGGATCTACGTAGGATCGATGTCATTCATTTATGCTAACTTGAGGCCAATCCTGCAATCAGGCTGACGTAGGATTAGTTTGGGAAACCATGAACTCCCATTTACATCCCTCCTCAAGTATGTCATGGGCTTCGTCAGTTTTATCGTACCTTTCGTTACTGAGTGTAGGCCTTCATATTCAGCTGATATCCATTATATCGACATGAAGTACTTCTAACGGAGTAAGGAGGAGGGAGGGGTGAGAGAGAGAGAGAGAGAGAGAGAGAGCGAGAGAGAGAGAGAGAGAGAGAGAGAGAGAGAGAGAGAGAGAGAGAGAGAGAGAGAGAGAGAGAGAGAGAGAGAGAGAGAGAGAGAGAGAGAGAGAAACAGAGAGAGAGAAACAGAGGGTTGGGGTGGGGGTGGGGGGGGGGGAAGGAGACAAGTAAGTATTTGGGATTAATAAATATTGTGAGGAATGATTGCAGTCATTCTGCTGCAATTCCAGGCTTTGAGTTTCAGTACGAGAACAAGAAGTACTGGTGCTGTTTTTGTTCTAGTAGTTCAACATAATGAGATGTTATGATATACTATATGATGCTAGTAAAAGAAAGCAATGGTATCAAATGATGAATGGAAGGACTACGATGCGTCCGACTGCTGTGACAGAACCTATATTTAATTCATTAACAACGCCAAGAAAGTAAGCGAAGTCAATGCTGGAAAGGACGTTCATTTATGGTCACGTGACTTCCTTCGGCCATTTTGTACTGACTTTTGTTTTGACCTAGCCGCAAGAGTGGAGGACAGATAGGAATAGAAAAATGGCTAGTGGGATTTCGAGGCCGCTAGTAAGGTCCTTGCAGGTGAGAATTTGTACATGTTACGACCCGTTATTCTTTGTGAATGCAAGTGATGGATCAGTGCTGGAACCCTGATGGCTGAAGAGACACTTCTTCTTCTTCTTCTTTTATAGTTGATTCGTCTGTAATGACAATTCCTCAACTGCACTAGGCGACTCGACGTCACTCGTCTGAGGCTAAAAACAGGGTAGAATCTTTAGATATAGATCTATTAGGCCCATTTAAAAAGTATACATATTACCCTCGTTGTATAAATGGGAGTATATCCGTTTGATCCCCATACCTAAAATTACTTCACAACATCGAATGTATAATCAATTAGTAGCCTATAGATAGATCTAGTCTAGATCTAGATCTAGATCTAGACTCTAGATCTAGATTCTTTAGTCAATTTTGACAACTTTGTAACTCTGATTAATAGTGTACGGCTACTGAAAAAGAAACAAGACAAGTTCAAAAATTGGATGCGACAACTTAATCCATCCCTAGTCCGCCATCTTGTTTGTAGAGGCTGTATAGGGAGGACTTCCGAATGCGTTCCCTAGCTCGACAAGTGCATAGGCATCAATTGTCAGATTGATGTGTAACGACGTGAGGGTCTAGTCAGTTTGTATCATCGAGGCCGTAGGCCGATGTTCGTCTGGGCAGTAGTCAGATTGACATAGGCTATCAGGGAAAGCCGCCGGGGTAGCCATGTATTGTTTTTGTTCTTCTTGGGGTATGGGGATCAAACGGATATACTTCCGTATAAATATCTCTTGTAATGTATTTATAAATATCTCTTGGTATCTGGCTTGTGCAAAAAAATAGACCGGCACTTTAGTGTAGATTAGAGATCTAGAATCTAGATCTAGACTCTAGAATGGTAGCTGCAATGGTATAATTATATTCTTTAGCTTATAAATTGTCAAAAGCCATTGCAGACTTAGACAAGAGATACTCGAGACTTCTACTAGTACTTCTAGAGTCTAGATCTAGATTAGCACAAGTAGCAGTAGATTCTCTGGATCTAGATTTCTAGTGTCTGCGTTTCATGGAAACGATCTAGATCTAGATCAAGATCCATATCTTATATTAATAGACTTCTAGCCTAGGATCTCTAGAATTCAGAACTAAACTCTTGTGACTGTAAGATTCAACTAATTCAAGCGTAGAGTTTGGATCAGGCCTCTAGCTTAGATCTAGAGCTAGTCTAGGTCAAGAACAAGATGTTCAGGAAAGAGCTGGGCACATCCTGACCACTTTGAACTCTGACAATTCATATCAGACTGCCTCAATATTTTCTTTTTGTTTTGTGGTGCAAGGGGTAGGGATAAAGACGGGAGTTAAGGAGAGGTTTAGGATTTGGGATTGACTGGATAGTCAGGCCATATAAAATAGCCTATAGAATTCTTTCTGATCTGGTGTCAAAAATGATCTAGATGTAGATCGTAGGCTATGTTCTTCTTTTGAGGTAGATCTAGCCCATGTATGGAATAGCAGGACTGTGTATGAAACCGGATACAACTATTAGTATTACTAGTATTAGTATTACAAGGTTCTGGCAGCCAAATCACAATTCACCGGAGAACTAGTCTAGATCTAGAATTCTAGTTTCACATCTGTATTTTGGAATGCCCCTCAGCTTGTGACCTCATAAATACCAGATTTGAGAAAATTCCATACTGTTGTCATTTTATTTTTAGCAGCTATATTATAATTCTAGGCCTAGACCCTAATTATATTCATTAAAATTGCAGTAGACCCCCAGAGTTCAAGCAAGATCAGGCGTACGTTTAGGTGGGCCTATTTAATTAAATTTTAAACACTCATGTCAATTCAAGATGAGGTATTCCTAATTCAGATTTGACAGTGTATCCCAGACTATCACTATCAGTATATTTCAATTGGACAAGTGACAGATCTTATCAAATGTGTAACCAAAGATGATATCAACATATAGCAGAAAAAAAGGGGCAGGGGAGATGTGTGAATGACGGATTTGTAAGAACATTCAGTCAATTGAATTTCATTAATGTTAGTATTACTATTATTTTGCTTCATCATTTTTCGTGGCAGTGGAGCTCAGTTGATGATTTGTAAATGTATGAACATATTTTTTTTCAGGGACGCCTGTACAGTGCATCAGCACAGGCTGACAGAAAACTCACAGCAGATGAAAGGGAACCCAGGGTATGAGACTGTTGATTTTGAACTACTGGTAGTTAAAGTTTGATGATATGAGATTAGTTTATAAATTTAAAATGCTGACGGCAGTATTTGCAAAGACAGCTCGGTTCAGATCAGATCTTCACTGCCTTTCTAAAGTTTACATCTAGGCGAAAATTGTTGTTTTTAATTTGGTAAGTAGAGAGTCTTTAATTGCTGGCAAATCTTATGGAGTTTGCGTTCAGCACTTTTATATAGGCTACTGTTGACAGACTAGTTACAACTTTACACTTATCAGTGGATCATATTGGCTCATCTTGGATGTGTGCTGCGCTTTCAGGTGAGATGTTCAAATGCTGTGCAAGGTGTGCAAATTTCTTAGGGAAAAATATTATTATTATTATTCTCTTCACTGAAACTATTCATTTTATGAGGTTGACTGTTTTAATTGTCCTTTCACATTACTATCTTTTTTTCATATCTGTAAAGTGTGAAACCCCTCTTCCACAGCAAAAGCTGATGCACTGCGTGCATGTAAGGGTGTACTCCAGAAGAAGCTGAGGAAAATGAAAAATGACTGGCTTGAAGAGCGAGTAAGAGATACTCAGAAATATGCCGACACAAACAACACTAGAAAGTTTTTTGAGAGCCTCCGAGCTGTGTTTGGACCATCCCGCTCTGGCACTACGCCACTTCTTGCGTCAGATGGTTCAACACGCATTGTTGAATTGAATGCCATAATTCAGCGTTGGGCAGAACATTTCGGAGGTGTGCTAAATCGGCCATCAAATATAAATACTGAGTCCATTGACCGCCTCCCTCAGACTCCTATTAATGCAGCTCTTGCCAAGCCATTCACAGCAAATGAGACCCGAACTGCCACAAATCAGATGTCCTTTAACAAATCACCAGGCGTGGATTCAATTCCTGCTGAGGTGTATGCCTTCGGTGGAGAAAAGCTTATTGAAAGGTTGACCGAGTTGTTCAATCATATGTTGAAAGCAGGGAAGCTGCCACAGGACTTCAAAGATGCTTCAATCATCCATCTGTACAAAAACAAAGGGGACAGCCAAGTCTGTGACAACCATCGGGGAATCTCTCTACTTTCAATTGCTGGCAAAATATTGGCAAGAATGCTTCTGAATCGCCTTCTTGATCACCTCTCGTCAAATGACTTGCTTCCCGAGAGCCAATGTGGCTTTCGTAAAGAGAGGGGAACGGCGGATATGATATTTGCTGCCAGACAGATTCAGGAAAAATGCATGGAACAAAATAAAGCGCTGTATATCACATTTGTTGACCTCACAAAAGCATTTGACACAGTGTGTCGTGAAGGCCTCTGGAAAATCTTGGCGAAGTTTGGGTGTCCACCCGAATTCATCACAATAGTGCGCCAGTTTCATGATGGCATGCAAGCTGCAGTCAAAAGCAACGGCAGTGTTTCAGAGCCCTTTGCTGTGACAAATGGGGTAAAACAGGGTTGTGTCTTAGCCCCAACTCTGTTCAGCATCATGTTCTCTGCAATGCTACAAGAAGCCTTTAGCTCTCCTCATCAAGGGGTAAGCATCAAGTACCGAACTGATGGCAGTCTATTCAACCTCAGGAGACTTCAGGCAAAAACCAAAACCAAAAGTACTCAAGTCTGTGACCTACTATTTGCTGATGATTGTGCACTTCTGGCACACGATGAGGATAGCATGCAAAACTGTGTTGATAAGTTCTCTAGTGCCTGTGACAACTTTGGCCTCACAATAAGCACAAAGAAGACGGAAGTGCTCCATCAGCCTACTCCAGACGACAAGTATCCTGTGACCCCAAATATCAAAGTCCATGACAGTCTTCTGAAGGTGTCGGAGAACTTCACCTATCTTGGCAGTACACTGTCTTCCGCGGCTCGTGTTGATCTGAAATTCTCTCAAGAATCAGCAAAGCCAGCTCTGCATTTGGCAGGCTTCGAAAGAGAGTATGGGATGTTGCCGGCATTCGCACAGACACTAAGCTGAAAGTGTACAATGCTGTGGTCCTTCCCACCCTACTCTATGGGGCTGAAACCTGGACAGTGTACCAATCGCATGCCAGAAAGCTAAATCACTTTCATCTGGCCTGCCTTAGAAAGATCCTAAGGATCAAATGGCAGGATAAAATTCCAGACACTGAGGTCCTCAATCGTGCCAAGGAATTGAGCATCTTCTGCCACCTGAAAAAAATTCAGCTACGTTGGGCAGGACATGTTGTCAGAATGCCCGATGTCACAAATCCCAGACTGGGAGATGTAATAAGTTATGACAGGACAACAATCACGAACGAACAAGTTTAACACTTAACAGAACAACCCATCAGACTCACACATTTATTAAACATAATTATACAGATAATAGCGCAATTACATACATTATATTATTGAAATTAACTGCCGTACAACGGCCTTATTCTCACATGCACTCTTCCTCGGATCCACAACCCGGTAGTTACTTCCTAAAGGCACTTCGGCCTCAGCCTCTCCCCTCAGGGTCTTAATAGCACATTAATAATTCACTGGCACCGCAGTCTCTCAATATCACCTTCCTATTGTCATACATACACCTTAGCATTCCACTAGCACCTCAGCAGGGCAATAACACATTATCATTTCAATAGCCCATCAACATGGCAATAGTACATTATCATTTCAATAGCCCATCAACATGGCAATAGTACATTATCATTTCAATAGCCCATCAACATGGCAATAGTACATTATCATTTCAATAGCCCATCAACATGGCAATAGTACATTATCAGTTCAATTAGCACATTCACGCTCATATCTACGTCCCTGTCCGTGGCCTGACTGCCACGACTTTAGGTGCCTCTACTGTCCTGCACCGACAGCCTCACTCTTGGCCTATGTGTGGCCTCCGGCCCTATGCTGGCCTATCCCCTGTGCTCACCGAGGTGGCTCTTTGGCCCGTCCCCGACACCTACAAGAATAACATTACATTGGTATAATACCCTACCATTTCTATTCACTCCACCTCTCCTTACAACCCATGAAGCGTACACACAATAGTTCACCTTTCACTCACCAAACATCTTACGGTAACACACCTCCATCGGAGTACACACTACTCACTCGCGCTACAAATCCATGAACTCAACTTTCATCTATCGCTCATGGCGCACATTGCTATATCCAATATCAAGGACTTCCACATTCCTCACATATACTTATTTACATCATGGTAATAGACGAATATAATATAATACATCAATCATAATTATCAATCAACGTTCTACCTACCAGTCATCACTGGAAAAAACACTCTCATCCGTCTTCCGACTGCTCCCCTTATGTTCGCCCGCTGGGCTCTTACTAGCGTCCGTTCTCTTTGGACTATCTCTGTGCAGTGAACTGGTAATACAGCGCCCTCGCCTCCTTCAGACACTCCACAACTCACAACATGCACGCTTTAACTTACTTGTCTACGTGCGTTAATTTTACTCTCCTCCTTTCCCCCCCGTAATTATTAACTATCGCTCACTCCACTCGTGACACCCGACTCCAGACTCCCTAAGCAAATCTTCTTCTCTGAGCTCTCCAATGGAACGAGGAATGTTGGGGCCCCAAAGAGACGTTACAAAGACACTCTCAAGCAATCACTGAAGGCCTTTGCCATTGATGTGAGTGAGTGGGAAAAGCTCTCGCTTGGTCGTGCAAATTGGAGGGCGGCCCTTACCAGAGGCAGCAAAGCATGGGAAGCTGACAGAGTCCAGCAGGCTATCAAAAAAAGAGAACGGCGCAAGAAAAGGCCCAGTGGTACTGAACCAACGGAGCACTCTTGTCATTTATGCGGAAGGGTCTGCAGGGCAAAAATAGGACTTATCAGTCACATGAGAAGCCATAAGTCATGAAAGAACAGTCTTTCCATTCTGTCCTCTGTGTCCTTTAGTTCTCTTTATTGTCCATGTGTTGAAATTCTCAACAATTTCTGGTCTTTATTCCTCTGGTGTTGTTAAGGTCATCATCATACCTGATGGACGAACTATTATTATTATAAAGTGTGAAACCCCGATAATAATAATTCAGGAATGTAAAATGTATGATTTGATGCATAATATGACGCAAGAAGTAAAATTTGTCTGCAGGCCTATGTGAAGAAACTTGACAATGGCATGCTTGTTGGAACAATTGAGAATCGGTCTCCAGTGGCTAGGTTGGCAGTTGTGGCCAATGCAGGATCTAGATATGAGAATGGAGATAACTTAGGCGTGTCCCATTGTCTTCGTCATGCTGGGAGACTTGTAAGTAATCTTCAAGATGCACATTCCTTCTGTTGTTTTTTTTCTCTTACACTTATGTCACAAAATGATTATCACAAATACTGAGGATGCCTGAGCTGTAAGGCAGGGTGTCAAAAGCAAATGTGTTAAATGATGTCCGGATCTCATATTTTGTGTGATGACTCAGGAATTCAGGAATTACGAAATTTCACAACTGCAAGAGCTGAATATGGTCATTTAAAAAGGCACTATAGTAGATGTGGAAGATTCAGCTGATATTAGCATAGCAAGAATATGATTTAAATAGTTCTTTACGGTACTTTACCATCTATCTATTTCCATTGACTGTCTGAAATTAGTGCATGGTGCAGCTTGGCCTATTTTTTTTTTTGTCATTTTTTAAGAAAATTGATATAATTTTCCTTTTTTCTTTCACAGAGGACTCAGAACCTATCAAGTTTGGGTATTACCAGGACTTCTCTGCAGCTCGGCAGTGATATTACGTATGTGTAACACTTTGTTTATTGCTTTTCGTCTTTTATGAGAATTACCAGTGGAGTCAGTAGTTATTCATTTAGTTTTCTTGTTGCCAGCAGTTAGTGAGTTACATAGGAAAAGTTGGACTTGTAATATAAAACCTCCCACAGTTAAAAGCAAACTTCATGAAGCCATTTTTTACTATGTCTAACATTTTTGTTGTTCAAATGATTATTCTTGCCAGTTTGCTTGTTTAGTCTCAGATGTGGCGGGGGGAATAATGGTTAAAGTAACTACTACAAGATGAAGATGTGCGATTAGTTAGAAATTCACCTTAATTTTTATATGTAATATGACAATTGAGAGCCTGCCTAGAACCACTTGTTATTTAAAGTTATTAAACATCAAATGTCATGTGTAATAACTTCATTATTTAATTGTTTAGATGTCAAGGTACGAGGGAGTACCTGTATTACAAAAGTAGCGTGACAAGGAACTGTGCGTGAGTATAATGTCTGTTGTTTTTTTTCCTTTAGTGATCCATTATTTTTGGCATATATGCCATACATTTTGTGCTTTCCTTAGGTTCAGAATTTTCATTACTTCTGTGAATATTTTGTAAATCTCTTAATGCATACAGCTTCAACATTAGACAAAAATCTGGGTGTTCTGCTTGAAACATGATATAGTTTCAACAATGGCAAATTTTTTGTCTTGTTTTTATTTGGAGGGATAGTTGTAATTTTTAAATAGCAAATGTTATTACATAGATTCCATAACATCTGAGTTTGCATAATACTGTTATTATAGACCAGCATCATCTCAATAAGTGTTGATTGTGATTATATCCATGCCACTAAATTAATAAAAGACTTTAAGACGTTCCATAAATGGCAATTGTATGATAGATTCTGAATTATCTATTTACCTACTAGTCTTTTTGGCAGTGAAAATTGATTATGAAGTAAATATTCATTGGTTTGTTCATGAAAGAGGAAGGAAACTTCTGTGACTACATTTCAAATGAAGGAGTAATTTTTGGTTTGAATAATGATCCTCTGTTATTTCTGTCGTAACAGGCCAAAGATGGTGGAGATTTTGCGAGACATAACAACCAAGCATGTTATCAAGGATTGGGAACTTACTGATCTGCAAGGCAATCCTGATGCCATGTGGCTAGATCTGGCTTTACTTAATACACAGCCACAAGTCCGTAAGTGCCTTTGGCTTTAAGTCATATGAGATGGTGATGCTGATTTAAGGGTAACACATACAACTTCAAGTACCACAAACTGAACTATTCTTTGTATGCCAGCCTTCATAGGAGTAACTGTTCTTGGCAAATACAATGTGTATTTGTGAAGTTTTTAAAAATCAAGGGGTGGGGCCATTTATGGTTCATTGTTTCTGTTTGGGGGAAACTTAGTGAACAGGCAAAAGTTTAAAATAAAATCTGGATATGCTTTTTACTGTGGCACTGAAAACAAGATGACAGCCGTAAAAAGTCATATTATCCCGTCATAGGCCTCATGGAGATGCTGCATGCTGCTGCCTTCAGGACCACCCTGGGTAGGTCCCTCTACGCACCAGAGTTCATGATTGGAAAATATACACCTGAACAGGTGGGTTAAAAATATATTTATGAGTGTTGACATTGATATAATTTCATAGGCTGGAATTGTCCTGCTCAGGGCTGACCTCAACCCTAACAAGATTTTTGTCTGCCCTCACGCTGTGGATATTTTCATATTATCCATAGATGCCGGTTTTCTGGAAAGTTTTGGAAATCTCAGTGATACCACTGAAGTGCAGAACCCTGTCTGGAAGATCAGAATAATATTCAAGATTTGCAAAGGATGAAGATTGCAAAATATTTTTTTTTTAAAAAAGGGTGAATTATTGTAAACTTCTCTGTGTTCTTTTTATATATGTGCACAATTATGTAGTCATGCAATCTGACGCACTTTGAAAATTTCAGGAAATTTTTTAAGGTTTGAGTGGCATGTATTCATAAAAATGTGAAAAATGCAGTTTACACCCTAAGTTAAGGCTTGTTAAGTGGTTTTGGTCCATTTTCAGCCCTTAGAAGATTTTCCAGTCCCGCCCATATTGTGGCAAGATGAACAAGAACATTGTTGCATTTAATTACCTTTTGCCATTCAAAATAATGTGCAATATCTCCAAAATGCATTTTACAATACATGTAAAACCCTAGATGTTGACAAAATGGCTGACTACTTTCTAGCTGTGTGAATTGTTACAAAGATTTGATTGTAGCAGTGCTTATAATTTCAGTTCCTATTGATGCACATGTATAGTATGTATGGAGGTGTTATGACTTCAAACCATGAAAAAATGAAATTTTGAATCGGGAAATGTACACAGAACTTTATTCTGTAAAATTTATTTCATTTAACATTTTGACCAACTGAATATGATGAGGTGAAAAATGAATCGAAGAAAGTCTGTTTTTCAAGGCTTGAAGTCCATTGTAAAAATTTCTGAATTTCCAGGGGGTAAATTGTTCAAGTAGAAGACAGGATTGTTTTTTGCCATTGTTTCATCTTCTACACATGTATTAGATTGTTGGTATGTTTCGTATAATTTTTCTTATTTCCCTAATTACCCTTTTCTTTTTTTTCTTTTTCTTTTTTTCGCAGCTTATGCACTATGTGAAGACCTTTTTCAGCGCTGGACGTCTTGCTCTTTGTGGAGTTGGTATCGACCAGGATGAGCTTGAGAAGCTTGCACTCCTCTTTGAGCCATACAGTGCTGCATCGGCACCACAAGAAGTAGCCTCATTTCAAGGAGGTATATAAATATGATTTTTGAGTTTTCATAGAACTGCACGTCTGCAGTCTCTTATCTAAAATCTGTTATGGCCAAATACATTTCATTATCTGCAATTTTTCATATTTTAAAGCAGCCTAGAGCTTATTTGGTAATGCCCAGGAGGGTCTGTAAAAGAAACCTGAAAATAAGTTCATTATTTCTGCATCAATATTAGAGACTATATGAAACTGGCAGTTTCACATTTTTGATCCAGTTCACTTTTCTCTTCTTCAGTCCAGCAATTGGTAGTTTCAGCACAGTTTGCAAATCATTTTTCTCAAACTAACAATTGAGGGGAGGGAGTACTGGCAGCGAGTTAAGGGAATGGTATTTTACACCAAAATCAAGGTTCTGGTCAATCATAATTCATAATTCAGTCATAATTCCAAACATTTTCATGAATCAAAATGTGTAGGCGTCAGCAGGGTTCACACAGGTCCTTAAATTCTGAAAATGATGTCGAAGTCCTTAAAAAGTCCTTAAAATTTGTTTTTCAAGTGAAAAATTTGAGATTGAAATCTTCTCATAGCGACACAGAAACATCCTAGTGCAGTTGTAATATTTTTTTGTTTTTGAGTGCTGCATACAGGGAGTATTTTTGGTCACAGGTCCTTAAATTTTTTTTGTTCTGAGTCCTTATGAAGTCCTTAAAATTAGTTTTCAGGACTTTGTATAAACCCTGTGTCAGAACCGCAGATAAAATGCGCCACAACTGTAGTATCCCTTGCAACCAGTATTTGAAAAAAAAGTGGCTTATTAAATATGTGAAATCTTTAAATAAGTTGTTTTTGAAAGTGGAATGTATGGAAACATGGGGAAGATCTACAAGACTTTGATCTCAGAGAGGTCTAGCTACTAACAGGAACTTGAATTTACTTATGTCTTTGTTTATTTTTTCCTCAGGTGAGCTTCGTGAAAATACAGGTGGACCCTTGGCCTATGTTGCTGTGGCTTTTGGGGGACCAAGGTAAGTATCTCCTATCTTTCTCATAAGTATATGTGAATTCAGTCTGAAATTCTGATAGGGAATTATCGAAATTGCACTGCATATTTTAGATATCTGAAGATTTCCTTTCTGTAAGCCAGACATTTCTCATGTGCCAGGATAGTAATTTCTTCTCAGTTTGTTATTGAAATATTGTTAACGAGCGAATTGGTTTGGGGTCTACTATTTAAGGTTTGCAAAATGTTATAGTAGTATTTGCCATTTTCTTCTGTATGTTTGTTAAATATTCAAAAGGAATTTTTGAGGAAAGAAACCAAAAAGAGAAGATTCATTATTTAGACGTTTAAAATATTTCACCATCCAGCTTCATAATCAAATGTAAGAATAAATTTATAGACAGTACCCAAAATATCTTAACACATTTCCTCCCGCGAACGGGTATTACCCGTTTTTGAGGTTTCGTTACTCTACAGTAGTCCACAGTCTGTAGTTTTTATTCACAATGATTTCCCTTGATGGATATCGAAGGGAAGTTACTCCAATAATAATAGGGAACTGTTTTCGTGCAATTGTATTTTTTCACGATTCTAACCACGGTGAGGCAATTTTTCAAAATTTTTGTCAACATCCAAAACTTTGCATGAAATCTTCGTGGATAGTGACAGTAATGAAGAGATGATGGAGGCCGACAGTAATGAAGAATTTGTTGCAGATGGTTCTGGATCTAGATCTAGATCTAGACATAGATCTGGATCTAGATTAGATCTGGTGATTCTGAAATCATTGATGTTGTCAACATTTTATAATTTTGGACTTTTTTAGTTTTGCACCTCCACACAACAATTCTCTGCATTGAAATATGTCAAAGACACAGTTTTATATTAAACAGTAACCAATTCTGTACTTTTAGCACAAAAAAATTTCAAAAACAATCAATAAATCATTTTATGCACTTTTTTCTATACCAACCGCACAGTGGTCAAATTTGACAAAAATTACTTGGGCAGGAGAAAACACTCGTGTGAAAAATACTTGGGAGGAATAGTGTTAAGAATGTAATGGATTTGCATCTCTAGATGTTTTGCTTTCATCTCACTTGTTTTGTTTTTTTTTGTTAAACAGAATTGTATAAGCACACTGTAGTTAACATAATAAATTATTTTGTAAGTGGTAAAGTGGTATTATGTTTGGGGCACGGAAAAAGAAGTTCCAGCAAATGGATCTTTATTCAGAACTGTTTAAGTTAATTGGGCAACCATTTATCCTGAACTCATGATAATGCTCTTCGCTGTCTGTGAGAGATGGTTTACTAAGTTTGAAAAATTATTATTTTAGACAGCTTCTCAAGACTAAGAGAGAAAAGAAAGAGAAAAAAGATGGGACAGATCTGCGGTATGGGTGTTAATCAATGTTTATTTGGGATTCTTTGGCTTTTGTGTTTACAGATTTCCGATTGAATTGCAGTTTGTCTTTTGTTTGTTAATTCCTTGAAGTGACCTTTCTTTCTTCTGTTATAGGGAAAATATAGGAATTATTTGAACAGCTTAAGCTTGAAAATGTTTTCCACCATTTAATGCAGACATACCTCATTATTATTGTTTCATTACGCACATATAAAGTTAAACTTTTTTCTATATTAATGTGATTGTGGCAGTTTTCTTTGGTAGAGTGACTTTGAAAATTTTGATCCAACATAGTATATGTTTCAAGCAGAAGAGAACTACCCCCACTTTCTTTTTTTTATGTAAAAAGTAAATAATTGTATAATCTTCAATGGTTGAAAATAAATAGATAAACAGATTCAAGAATCCTGTCAGGAAATGTTTAAAAGATATCTACTTCTCTCAACAGCCAAACAAGTAAGGATCTGCTTCCCTCAGAAGTTCTGCGACATGTGATGGGAGTGGGACCTCGCATCAAGTACAGCCAGGGGTGTGCAACATCACAGCTGGTCAAATCTGTTCTGCAGGCTACTGATATGCCTTTTGCAGTAAGATTTTCTGTGTTTTAGTCATACAGTTTGTTGAAATGAGTCAATGGTCAGTCAAAAATTCATTACTATGATAACGTAATGTTCTGTGTTGTGTTGGAAAAGGTCCTAGCTATGGAATAATATTTTTAAAGACACTTAATCTCAGATCCCTGATTTTGACTTTTTAGATCATCACAAGTTCATTTAAGTCTAGAGTTGGTAAGATTGTACATTTCTGCCTTGGTGGTATTGGTTGACTCCGTTTAAAATGTATCATTCTTGCAAAAAGTTTTTAGTTCCAGAATCATAATTCCCCCCAAACTTTTGGGGACTGTCTTGTTGTTACAGAATGCAGTGAAATCTTTCTGCATTGTATTGTGAAGAATTCCCCATGTTTTGTCAGCTTCTCATCTTTTTACACCAAAATGATCAGCAATACATGTACTCTGCAGGTCTCATCCATCAATGCGAACTATTCTGATGCTGGTCTGTTTGGTTTTGCTGCAGTTGCACCGGCTTCACAAGCTGATAAAGTAGGTTTTTAATCATCTTAGGCGTAAAGCACAACCCTGAATCAAATGTTACAAATTGTACTTGCTTTTACTGCTGAAGAGCACCAGTTATTAATGTTCCCTGATTATTTTATAGTAATCTTTCCCATTACTTTGGTGGTCGACTTCAAGGGTTTCCATCAAAATTTGGACATTGCCATATGAAAGCTGTGAAAATCTATCCAGTGGGTTACCTGAACTTGGTCAATAAGTAAAATGTGTGAAAGGTGAAAATAATTACCAAAATTGCCTCTCAACCATTTTACATAATGTGATATTTCCATATTTTCCCCATATTTACTTTTGGTAAATACGATGTGAATTTGAAAACCTACAGAGAAGAACTGGTCTTCAGCTTTCACTTTTCAAGCAGAATTTGACATTCCTCATCTGGTTAAAACAGGTCCTATGGCATCTTTTATCCAGTAGCCTCTAGCTTTGTGAACTTTTGTATTAACGTATAGAGAAAGAATCTCAAACTTAATTACTATGACTTAAGGGACTTGGCATTTTTCTTTTCAAAGACAAATTTATGCAAATGAAATTATCATGTAGTAAATTCAGAATAATAATATTTCATTCCCTCAAATCTTCTTGAAACTTGAAAAAAAAGAACAGATAGTATGACATGCTTTAAAATATGTCACCAAATAATTCTATCCAGCCAACTCCAGTTTTGGAGATGTCTTGTTCCTATAAATAGATAGGACATCACCACAGCCATGCTATGTATGAAAGAGTATTAGACATTTGAAATGTTATTCTTTCAGTCAGTTAATCAGTTTCCTGGACTTTAAAATCATTTGCAAGCCACCCGTAAACATTTTTTGTCCCTCCTTTAAAAATTTCAAAATTGGGGTTGGGTGGATGGAAACATACAGTAACGATCTTGCAATCTGAGTCCACATCCAAGGTAATTTCTTACTATGCACGCACCATAGGTGGCTTGATGAGGTATGCACCTAGAGAGATATTGACATGCGGGTAGTATCATGGGGTAAATTGTTCGTTTCTTCCTTTTGTACCAGGTTGTAAGAGCAGCAGCCAACCAGTTTAAATCTCTGCTGGCATCAGGTGTAACAGATACAGATGCCAATAGGGCCAAGTAAGTGATGAACAATCAGATTTATGAGGTGATGGCACACAATTGGTAATATGTCACCGCCGCCCAGGTTGAGAAAATTGAAAATCATAGTTGGAACAAAAAAAATATCTAATTCTGTTAATATTTGTTAATAGAAAAGCAAGCAGTGAATAATGTAAGCAGGTGAAAATTTAAAAACTCTTTATTCTGAGCCCCAACTTCTCATTTTGGGTGGCTGTGACATTTTACAGATTCTGTGGCAACAACTTACAGTTATGTTAGAATACTATAAGTTAGTGTTTGAAGGAAGACTGTCGTGGATGCGTTTACTTCTTCATGGCACACATTTTCGAGATTTCATTTAAAATAGCTTGTTTAATACTAGATCTATAATGTAAAAAGTTTAATGCTGTTCTCAGATAGTCGTAATGTAAAAGATCCAGAGAATATTGCATAAGGTGATAGTCAGTTTGTCTTTGCTGGCTTTCAAGAAGTGATCTATCTGATATTTATGTGTTGAACAGAAAAGTTCTGGATCTGGTGGTAGTGTGGCATTTGTTTGTTTTGACATTGGCAGGCGGTGGAGAGATTATTTAGTTTCATTTTCATTACCATTATGTTGGTAAACCTACAAAGTAATAGACACCGCTTCTTAACAGATGTAAGAGGAAAACATCGTTGACCAAACTGTCACTCTTCATCAGTTTCACAATTTAAGGAGATTAGTGTGCGGTGATTGGAATATGCTGTTAACAGGTTTTTATCAAACTTTACATTGTGTGTGGGTGGGACATTCTGTGCATTTGAAACTAGTTCTGTCTGTGTTGAAACATATTAGTGAATATTACATGTATATATATAAATATACATGAAATGTGTTCATTACCCTTTCCTGTCAGGGCCCAGCTGAAAGCTGAGATTGCCATGTTGTGTGAGCATCCTGACAACTTGATGGAGTGGCTGGGCGAGCAGACCCTCAACTGTGATCAGATCCTGACTCCACAGGAAGTCTACAAGATGGTTGACCCCATCACTACTGCCGATATCAACAATGTAAGTGTTTCAGAGAAATTTATCCACAAGAGAACAGAAATTTATAAGTGTATTATAAACGTATTGTTACAAACATATTAACTGTTTACCTTAGTAGGCTTTTTTTACTGTAATTTGGATGAGGCAGTAATAGCAAAGATACTCATATGATAAGATGGGACAGCTTGGGGTTTTCGAGTGTACGAGTTTCGCAGCGCCACCTAGAGGTGTCAGTGTGAGAGATGTAAGTAACAGAATTTTTTTACAAAGCCGAATGGAGAAAATGCCGAGTTTTGTTCAGTGTTCGGCACTCACCCTAGACCTTGCTGGAAGTCTCTTACTTTGTAATTATAAAGTAGTTCGTTGTAGGAAACCACTGGCTATTTGCTTTTCCTTTTTTAAATGTGGTAGCAATGTCACAATCATTTGATTAATTTACCATCATACCGAAGATAGATCTAGTCCATTTTTAGAATAACATAGGACCGAGACAGGATTTTCCGCTCATGGCGTAACTCACACGCCCTGTCTCCCAGCACCAAATGCAAGTAAGAAAGTTAACAAAAGCGGGAACTGTGAAGGGTTTTGAAAACGTTTAAGGACTGTCTTTTAACAATAACAGACTAACCTTGGATTTTCCTTCTTCTCGTTCTTCCTCCTCTTCTTTTTCTTCTCCAAATTTATGAAAATACACCATCGTCGAGAATCACATCAACTGCTGCATCAGAGACGCATAGCAGTACAATCGCTAGCAGTCGAGTCCCAAGCTCAGTCCGAAGGCTAAACATAACTTGTTGCGAGAGAGACGGGGAAGCCCCACGCACATTACTAGAACTATGCCTATGCCATCTCATGAAAATTCTGTTTTCCTTCCTTCACTCGCCCTTTTTAGCTTTGCTTTATAGAAAAATTCGTTATTCATTACATACTACATATTTTAAAAATATTTTGACGGTGAAACTGCCTCTGGAAGCGAAACCGATTGGTGTTGTGTCTTATCTTCTATGCAAATCCATTGTGTGAAGTGCTGGCTCTGCGCACCGAGAGTGGGCGGTGCCCGAAGAAGGGAGTGTCTGATCTTATCAATCTTGTATCTTTGGTAATAGTTCATCTCTGAATTTTAGTTTCAAATGGAAAAGTTATTGTGGGGAGAAAGGTCTTGACTGTGCATTTTCACATTTAATAGCAAGAGAGAACATGGTATGAACAGAGCAAAAGCTTAGGTTTGGATTCCAAATTGTGGAAGAGGGAGCAGAGCCTCAGTAGTATTGATAATGCTAATTTTATACTGGTTATGCAAGACGTTTGTGGCAAACAGAAAATTCAGATGTTTGCTTGAAAGTTTTTGGAATGGTTGAGAGGCAATTTTGGAATGCTTTCATGGCACCTGCACAATTTCAGATCTTTTACCTGTGCTGGTCCTCTTGTCTGCAACTTAAAATCCTTCATAAGGCAGCGTGATGATGAAATAGTTTTTGGAAGCTCATGTAAAACCTTTTGGTGGGTTCTATTATGGTTTCATGAGAGACAATTTATTTGCCGACCTTCTGGCTACCCAGCCAGTCCAAGTTGTTGACATTTTTCGGCCATGTGGCTGCCAATGTTGAGTGCCTTCACTAAAATTGAAATTCTAGTCCTCATGTCTCACCCAGGATAAAGATGTTTGACATGCATGTTGAGAAGTACATGAACTGAAAGATGAACATATTTACCCCGGTAATGTGAAAATCTGCTTTAGTTTTTGTGCATATGGAAATGCTGTGTGGCGGTGCATAAAATTGTCTCTCAGACAAACAATTAAATACACATCATCACTCAGTGCCTAATGAACTTTAAAGTTGTTTCAAATGACCTGTTTGTAATCTTCAACCATAGGGCACTGTAAAACACAAAGGCTACAGTCCATGGACATCTTTTAGGCCAATTTCCACTAGGTTAAACACAAAAAGGGTTAATTGGAGATCCACAATAGTAGTATGTCTTTTTTGTTGTTTTTGTTTATTTTATTTTTATTTTTTTCCATCTTTTCCCTCACAGGTTGCCAAGAAGATTGCTGCATCCAAAGTGGCCATGTCAGTCACAGGAAGCACAGAAAATGTTCCTTATTTAGACAAATTGTTTTCTTAATACAACACTCTTACATTTAGATCAACATTCAAATATGTTTTTTTAGGCAAGGTCAGATGATAACAATTTGTTCATGACTGAATATTCCCCCTTTAAAAAATCTGCATCACGGATGTTTCAGTGTGAAAGAATGAGTGGCAAAGTGTGATTTTGCTAGTTTAACTTAAATAATTTAAGTTCTTCATTTTTTGACATGGAGACAGTGTTATTTGTTGGTTGTTATTGTGTTAGTCACTGAGGTTAGGAAGAAAGGATATGACATGGAATTTTGCAAATGGTGAATTTTAGCTGTAGAGAAAAGTATAGTGGACATTGCACGTATCATGGGACTGTTCTCTCACCAAGCAAAGTGCATATAATATTCACTTGCTGTATGTTCAATAATTTTGTATAAAGTACCCATGAAATATATTTTCTGTGTATTGTTTCATTTATTTCAGGTTTGTGAAGCAATGTCAGTCGTGTTTGTATGTATGTAAAATGAAATCATTACAAAATAAGGAAAATATGATTGTAAAATTTCAATAAATGAGTCATGGTTAGAAAATGAAAGAAAACTTGTCGTTCATTCATTTTTCATCTAAAATGATAGAAAATTTTCCGTTATATTCTATACTTCGGGCTCATCATTTGGTACTTAATCTATATTTTGACATATTTTTATTCTTTAATTTATATATTAACACTTACCAAATGAAACCACTACAGCTTGCCTGAGCCGTTGTGTCAGGGAGTCAAAATGGGCCCTAGGACCTTGTCAAAACTAGCATTTGGGTCTGTTGTTTGAAGACAACAGTCTAATTACAAAGCCAAATAGAGAAAATATTGAGTTCTCTTTGCTGCTCAGCTATAGCTTTCTACAATGTATGTAAAATACTACATTTGCCAAACAACAGCCTCAAGAGCTAGTTTTAATGAGGACCGACGATAATTATTATAGTAGACAGCAGAGGGTTGTTTTGGTTTTTTTTTAGAAAGCATTAAAATTATTTAATGACATGTTTCTTAAGAGTTCAAGATTGGGTCTGGAGAAGGCACGTCAACTTTAAAGTGGCCATATTGTACTAGGAAGAAGCAAGAGTATTTCAGAATGATAGGAAGCACCGCCCCTGAACTACCTGCCTTCCTGAGAGACTGAGTAATGTGCACAACCTGAAAGAAAACACAAATGACAAACCAGTGTTTTAAAATGGTTCCTATTAATAGTTTAGGGCTAGGCCCAGCCTACATCCTCATAGTGCACTCCCACACATCTGTCTGTCAGTCTGTCTTCATATATCTCGATCTATTTATCTGTGTACATATTTGTATATCCGTCTATTCATCTGCTTGTCTCTGCCTAAAATTGCTGTCTGTCAAATTCAAGTTGTCGGTTTATTGTATTGCATTCATCTTTCCATCCAACTGTTAGTCTGTTACTTCACCTCCATGTTGACAATGGCGAATGTCCTGAAAAATTAACATTCAGAGCCAATCCTTGGCGATTTACACATCAGCTAGTTCCAGTTCTCTTTGACATTTACCATAAAATCAAATTTTAGTATGAAAAATATTCATTTGTTTGCAGTCCTAATATGATAAGTCATTGAAGCGAAAAAGATGATACGGCAGAAAGAAGAGACACTAGGACAAAAAACAAAGAAAAATCGTTAGACATTAGAAACAAATAAACTAAGGCATTGATAAACAAGCACACAAATCTGTCACTTAGACAAAAATCCTGGGCATGATTAGCTAGATCAGCTATGGAACCTAGCAGGCCAACAGAGATCCATTTCTGTACAATATGCGAGTATTTTTTCTGTTCTTTGGAGGATTTCCACATCAGGTTTACGGGTTATCTTGAGTAGTAGCCCAGCCAGCATCCCTATGTCAAACCGATGTTGATTTGTATTGGATTTCCATAAGGTTGGTAGAGTTACAATAGAAGCAGACTGCCCACAGACCAACGATGGCACAATGTTATAATCAGTTAATCTACATTGGAACAATGTCATTCCTATGAGCAAACGACGTCAATCCTACGCATTGGATTTCCATAGGGTTGCAGGCTGTGAGGTTTACAGACAGGACTAAGGGTTCAGGACAGGTTTGATAAAACTGTATGGGGATGTTGTCCGTATTGTATTTCTTTCAAGTTTAATCATTTTTAATACATTATCTTTTTCTCACTCTTGTCCCATTAAAAAAAGGAAGTGCATATCCGTACAACATGTTTACCAAAAAGCGCGACTGGTGAAGGTTTGCTGAAACAAAACTTGGTATGGCGTTCACGAATTTAAAGTGATACATGGAATAGTCAAATGGACCTGGGGGTGTGAGTCAGTTTGTATCAATGGGCGGTAGTCAGATTGACTAATCAGGCGAAAAGGGGTTGGAGTAGCCATTGGGGATCGACGCACACTCAAGTACGGTATATTATTAGCGCAGATCACGTAATCTACGAGCAGAAGTCGGATTGTTTTGCTACTAAGCCGATTCATATTTAATTTGTAAAAACTAGGCAAATTGACAAGATCGGTAATATAGTATTCCGGTGTGTGTTCTACGTCATCGATTTGTATGCGTTGTACGGATATGCACTGTCCATATCCGTACAACATGCTGTACGGATATATGCTTCCTTAAAAAAAAGGCTATACAGTCGACTCCACTGTCCACATACCATGAAGTCGCTTTTATCCCTTTCCCAATGCCTCATTTCCACGGGGAAAAAACACTTAGCGTGACATCATGGAGTCCGACTTTACTCTTTGTGCCATCTCAATTTGAAGACCCGATAGAGGAAAAAAATCCTTAGCATGATTTACCTGGAGTCGGTAATCCTTCCTTGTGCTTTGCATTCTTTTTCAGACTTTTCATCCTCCTTTATGATAATAATACATGTAATACTCAGCATTTATATAGCGCTTCATCCCGTTGACAACTAGGCTCCATGAGCTTTACAACATTTAGGTCATATAATCACATACATGTACACAATACACGGGCATACTCAGGAAAAAAAAAAAAAAATGGACATTCAGAGTGTAAAATACATATTGCATCTTCTTTTGGGTCGCCGGGAGAATAATTATGTTAATAGCAGTGCCCTCGAATCACTCACAGCATTATTATCTCAGTCTTTTCTCAAAAGGATCATCCTTACATGTACGTGTATGAATTTCCTATTGTCACCTGACGCACTGAATCAGTGCTATTGTGCCGCTATGGTCGCTGGATCTCAAACCTTCTTTCTGCATGCAGTGTTCACACAGGTCCTTACAAGTCCTCAATTTCCAGAAGAGAAAAATCATGATCGTAAATAAGTTCTTGTATTTGGAGAAATGATGTCAAAGTCCTTGATAAGTTCTTAAAGTGTGTGTTGAAGCGAAGATTTTGAGCGATAATCATTAACATGTACATGTATTTCGATACACAATGTCTGATAATGCTTGCTGTGCTTGTTTATTGCCGCACAGAATATAGACAAATACTGTTCTGTAACTATTATGATGCATTTTCCGTGTTAAAAATGTTAAAAGTACAGTGGATCACCATGAGATCTCGGCAACAGAGAGAAAATAATGAATCCTCGATTTCTGTTGGTTTCTTTTTCTGTTGTATAAGCAATATACGTGTATAGTTACTTGTATTTTTAGTTGTAGTTATATTTGCTGAAAGAGTGTGATCTTTTGCTTTTGAGAGTAATATTAACAGACTTTTCAGGTACCCCTCTCCCGCCCCCTTTCCTATTATTTTCCCATCTTTATTTGTTGTACGTCTACTATTACTGTACATGAAAATATTGAAAAGATCACTAAGATTTTACATTCATAGTCACTCAAAGAAGAATTCAGTTTTCAGACTTCACGACGAGAAACCACAAAGCGACATTAGCGTATCCATTAAGTAGTTTTTGGCAAAAGTATTCCAGACAAATGTAGCTCTGTATCTTGCATTGACGGAAAAGTTATGCGTTTAAACATGCTTCATCTAACAACTAGGCAGAACGGTAAAAAACTGTTTCCCTTTATTCTTGATTTTTTTCACAAAATAAAAACACATCAAATTCATCTTCCAGTTCATAAAAAAAAGTCCCACATAATCTCAGATTACATGTATACTCCAGTAAAGGCCCCTGCCGCCTTCCCCTCTGTACCATAAAGTTGTGAAATTTCAATCTAATCTTTGCTATAGCTGTTTTTGAGTGCTTGTGTTTTACTTCATGCAAGCACTGGTTTCCTGAGTGAAAGTCAAGTTCAGCTAATTGCCTATACAGCCTGTTCACACTTATATTAAATGCTCTGTATCATTGCTGAAAATTGTCACGTGGACGTAGTTCAAATTTAGATAAAATCAAGGAAGAATGATCCATCAGAAAGGTGGGGTAAAAATCGAGCGAAAATTCTTTGGAGAAGGCCCCTTACAGTGCTGTACTCCTATTTTGGCTCCTCTTCTCACACATTTCCATTTTGTGCCCTGCAAAGCTTTCAGTGCACTTTAAATTTTACCTTAGTGACCAAAAAAAAAAAAACTTTCTCTACCGCAGTACCACATGCCAAGATAAGACACATGCAGGATATTTTAAGTTTCTCTAGAATTCTGCACACGATGTCTGCAGCTGATAATTTATTCAATAAATATTTTGCTCACCAAAGACTTTTTATTTTTCTCAAAAATAACCATGCTGTCCCCATGTAAGTGTGGGATGAAAAGTATTGAAAGCTGTAACTCGGTTGACACAATAGTCGGTGTCGTTGGACATTCGGTCATTTTATAAAATAATGGGAGTTTATCCACACAGCACAGTAAACCAAATTCTACGAAAATGAAATTTAAGAAAATGCAAAATATAAAATGAACAATACACAAAACGAAATACATGTACATGTAGAATGAAACGTAATAAACCTATCGAAATATTTCTCCAGGAAGCGCACGTAGGCTAGATCCATACCATGGCCGACAAAGTTGAAGGCAGATTATAACGATCAGTGCCCTAATCTTATCTGCGTATAGCATCCTTATGCTCTGCTGGTTCGGGAGCTTTACGCACTAATTCTTCCTCTCTGCCTGCAGTAAATAAGGAGATGGGCACACCCAACACTTTGTGTGTGTCAGGTATACCCAGCTTGAGAGTTGTGTGATGACAGCTTCAATGGCTATTCCTTCTTTTTCCATTAATTCGTTCCTCGTGCATTGAGAGTCGCTCGTTATCTGATTCCAATGTTTGTTGTTGCCGTTTAAGACATATACATGGAGTACTTTGCCCCGGCCACACGGCGAGTATTAAATATGATGATGCCTAGAGTTAGTACAAGAAAATCTTTCAATGATATGAATAAACATCGATGGCGCGTACTTACGGCATGTGTATTTCTCATTGGATTATCGTGGACATTTTTCAGAGGAATGTCTCCTTCTCTGGTGCCACCAAGATTGGCAGAAGACACCATAAAATCACAAAGTTTGACAGAAGTCGCCGAAAAACCACAGCGTTTGGCAAAAGACACCAAAAAGTTACAGAATTTGGCAGAAGACACCATAAAATCACAAAGTTTGACAGAAGACACCGAGAAATCACACAGTTTGGCAAAAGACACCAAAAAATCACAGAGTTTGGCAGAAGGCATCATATCACAGAGTATGATAAAAGACACCAAAATATCACAGCGTTCGACAGAAAATGTAATATCACACGATTCGACCCAACCCGCCAAAATAGAAGAAGCGACAACTGACACTCCGAGCACAACTAAACGGGGTAGATATTTTTCAGCGGATGTGGAGTTCAGTGTAGATATTCCACAGTTATGTACTGGAAATGTAACATTGGTGATTGCCATCTATGCCCTAGCACATCAGAAGGAAACCAGGGATATCATTAGACAAACATGGCTGTCACCACTGAGAGACGGAGGACAGTTTAAGGACGTACGGTAATGATACTCATACATCATAGTGACACGCAGTCGATTGATTCGATTTTGCAGGTTATTATAGAATTGTTTTATTATATTATCTGTCTAATTTGACGTAACAAGTCATAAAAATTAGATTTTCCTTCTTGTACGTTCCATATGTAACGACAGAGAACCCTTTGTATTACTGTTGTTCTGGCATAATTTAACTTCCGCTACACACTCTTTAAATAATATACGGAGCGGAAAATATACATCTAGTACGGTGATATTTCATTATCGTATCAGGCACGATGGTAAACATATTTTATATCGGGTTAATTTTGTATACTCGTATGGTTTTCATATCAGAATTTTGCCTTAATTATGTTTAGTTCTTGAAAGCAGCCTTCGTGTCCAAAATACATGTTTATAGTAAAATAAGAAAATTATACTTATAGACCATCTTTTCCAAATGAGCGGCATCAACATCGAATTTCCCGAAAACTGTGTCTTGGATTTTCTTGAAATTCTGTATGGACCCAAACCTCACACTAAACCTAACGATATTGATTTTTTTTTTCATAACGTTGGACTGTAACTTCATTTTGAGTTTGCTTCTTTGAGCTTTGTGACAAATAATAATCAAAGTGCGTTCAACAATATACGGCTTTACATTTTTTTAAAAAAAATATCTCCGGCTTGCGTTGGTGAATCAGGCCCAAATTTTGCATAACTTTCTGTTTCAATTTGTCTTAACTGGGAACTCCTTATTCACTTCTAATGAGTGATAAACTTGGCGATATTTATGACAGCACAGCATGCGGTCGGGGGGGGGGGGGGGGATCCCCGTTTATCCATGTGTTCGCATTATTATGTTTACAAAAAAATGGCTATAAATTCTGGCTGAACAGGCTGTTAGATTGTGAATGTAACACTGGCATACACTAGGCAATTATTCAGGGTATTCATGCGTTTAAAAGAACGGTTTGTCGAGAAGCTCCACCAACTGTAACTCCTGGCGTCATGAATGGCCAATAGCAGCCTATAACTCCTGTGTGAAGTACTGTTGTTTGTCTTTTGCGGATTGAAGAACAGGACAGTTACTAGTATATAAAGAAAGAAAGAAAAACCAATTCCTTCTCAGCTAAGGGTGTCCTAAATTAAACAAATTATTTGCGGCTAATACAATATAAAAGCCATAAACTTCTCCATCCAAATAAATAAACTAAATTTAATAAAACTTTTTATAGTTTTTTTTTTTTTTTTCCCTATTGAATTTGGTATTTCCAGATCGCGAGGGAAAGGCTGCTTGCTGTGCCGAAAATATGGCACAACCTCGCTGGCTTACCGATTTATCTTCTCTTTACCTTTGTTCACGGCTGAACTGCTCTGAACTTCGGAGATTGAAAAGGATGTTGTTTGGGGCGACATGATTTCTGCCGTGTCACGAAAAAAAAAAAAAAACCTACAAAAACGTATTCTCCAATTCACTTCTTAATATCATTTTATAGACTAATTTATTTACATGGGTTGCCTTCTGTCTTTCTAAGGTTTGTTTCATGTAAAAAGAAAAACAAAAACAAAAAGCATTTTTCAGGTATATATTTTAATCATTTATTTCTTGACGTAGCTTTCTGAAATTTGGCATAAGAGATGGCACTGGTTTGTGTGAATAAGTAGAACGCGCATATCCGCCAGCTTTATTCACCATGGCGATTGTGACATTGATTTTGATTCGTTATCGGATTTGCACTGCGAGCACTTGAGGCGTCCCGAACCAATCGGAGGCGAGCTAAAAGTAGTTCGCTACAGTAAACAATATGGCTCGTGTGTACATGCACATGGGAGACGTTCGGTCAATTCTTTCACTTCCTTTCCCTTGTTTACACGAATGGTAGGGAATCTGACCAGCTTAGATCCATCATCTCCACCCCTGTCATCACAGTTAGCTGCAATGCAACCAGCGGGCATTTTAACCGCTTAGACATATCTCGAAGTTACACTAATCAGCTGATCCAACGGCTATCTTGTGTGTCGGAAGATCAAACCACAAACACTCAGTGCGTCACGCGCGTTCTACCTTGAATGTCGAATTTAGAATTTTTGAAGACGTCTAAATAGGTATTTTTCTCGCGTTTCTAACTTGGGTTTCTAACGCCGTGTCTCTCTATTCGAAAGTTTGGGAGATTTACGGCGTGGCCTGTTTATTTTCAGTGCGCAGTACTGGAGAGCTCACCGTATTTGGATGGATAACCCGAGACACGGGATGTATTCTGTGGCTCGGATATAATTTTTCCGTTTTAAACCCGTGAAATTTGGGGAATTTATGTATTTATATAATATTTTAATGTTTATTCATATTATTTTGTTACTGTGCCCGCGGTGTACTCGTATGTGTGTGAGGGAGAAAGAGAGAGAGAGAGAGAGAGAGAGAGAGAGCTCGTTGTGTTTACGGGTCTACCTTCCCACAGTTTGTTTTTTTTTCTTCTTCTTCTTTTTGTTAATCATGACATTATGATCAGCATTATGACACCTTTAATCTACTCATCTCAACAGCTAAAGATTGGGATAGTCGTGTCCAAATGAAATTCAAAACAAACACAATGCGCCCACCACAGGATAACATCGATGTGATTATAAATTCAGTATTCTCTTTGTAGAAATTCCGCCTCTATCAGTTCCTTTAACTGAATTTCAATGCGAGATTATGATTCTTAAAGGTATTCATTTTTTCTAGTAGTATTAGATCTGCGCCTTTAATATTATATTTAATATTCAAGAGCAAAGATTATAGATCACTGCACCAATGGGTGATGGGTGTAAGAGACGGCTGATGACTTCCACGTGATCACTATTCCATCCTCGTGTTAAGGTTATCTACAGTTTAATTTCGTGGCTGTAGAGCTAATTGAAACTCCTTTGTGCTAACTTAAACTGTGTTTTCATGCGTATGGAAACGGAAACGTCAGGAATCCATCAAGTAGTAAAAAGGAAGAGTGTTTCAAATGGCGTTTCTTTACACATGAAAAAAACTTTCTTTCTGTTTCACCATTTAAAGGGTTTTTGACGTTTCCGTTTCCTTGCACATGAAAACCCAGCTTCAGAGGGTATCTAGCAAGGCGTGAACGTCATAGCCAATTGCTGCCAGCTAGATTTATATACACCCAAGAAATAATAGAAGAAGCTGGCTGTGTCTGGCGCGGCTGAATATGATAGGGTCTTCCCGGATTTACTAAGAAAATACAGGAAACTATGATGGGCGCTTCTTGTCTGCCAGCAGTTGACTGTGTCGTTCCGGACTTAGTACGATATCCCCTTTAGACACAATTTTCTGTAGTAAACCCTCCATGAATATAATTATTATACATCACAAAGATAGTCTGCAAGTGCGTATTCTCTTAGACTATGTGTTTGAAGATTTACTGTCACTCTTTTTCTTTAAACGGCTCGTTATGGTAACAGTGTCCACTCAGAAAGTTTTATGTACAATCAGAAAATGATTTTTCAAAAGACAATACCAATTGGTTTATTTAGACAAACACCAATCGTCCTAGCTTTGTCTCCGATCAGAGTTGATCTAGTTCAATATGAGGCACTCCGAATACATAATTTAGAGCGCAGCGCAACTTAGAGATACTGACCGTAACGTGAAGATAAATGGTAATTAAATTACATTGCAAAGGTGTGTTTCCCTGTAACTGTTCAGTATTTTAAAAAAAGACAGTAAAAACTTTTGTATTGGAGCCAATAAGGTAGGGTTTGTTTGTTTTTTTTACGTCGGTTTTGACTCAGATAACTTCCTTTCAATCAACCAGTGAGACAGGCTTGTTTCAGTCGGACCAGTGGGTGAGACCTCGTTTAACTCAACAGTCCTCGTCTCGCATTTAACATCGTGGAAAAACGGCCTTGGCTCTGCGCGCTAGGGCCTTCATATAGTTCTCATTTTGAGCTGATATTATGGTAAATTCAGATGTTTGGAGGGCGAAGCAAATTGAGTTTTTGCTATAGGCGCCATTTTCTGTAAATCTACGCCCATGCGATGTTTAGGTCTTTATTTTAGGAGATTCGCTGCGATTGGCATGTACACCTCACTTTGTTTGTTTTTATTTATTTTTTGTTGTGGTAAGGGTTAGCTTTTTTGTTAAAAAGGATTTTGCTCTGGCAACGGCCTGTTCGGCCTACTCCTCTGGACTTCCAGCCGCCAAGGTATATATCTTTAACGTGCGCAATGTGCACACGGGCCTTCCGAGTTTTTCGTCCTTATCCGAGAAGACTAGGTGCTCAATCCTACCTACCATAGATCAAGGACAGGAATTAAAAAAAAAAAATCACGCCCAAGCTTACCCGCTGTTACTTATTTATATACATGTACTTGTAATTCAGACACATTTGCGCCTCGTGCATTGTACTGCATGGGCGAATTTTATTGGACAATAATTGTCAATTATTGTTTAGTAATTGTTATAAAATCACAGGTCGTAAAACAATAATTTCCGCACTATTTCATTATTTCAGCTATTTCTTTTTATTGGGTCGACCAATAAACAAGGAAGTCAGAGGGAATGTTACCCAGGAAGCAGCTCAGTATGGGGACATAGTTGTGGCAGAGTTTGAAGAGACATATGAGAACCTCCCAATCAAAAGTGTGGTAGCAATGATATGGATCTCCTCTAGGTGTGGGAATGCCAAGTAAGTATAGCTGTCCACACCGCCGTGGTGATATCAAAGTCGGTATACACCAGTCTTGATCACATTCACATTTTATTGAACATAATTTTATCTATCAGGAGTGGCCAAAGTGCTTAATGTACACATTCCCAAATGTCAGCTAATCTAACCCACTCGCTTTTGTATTGGCCGATTGTATGTTCTCAATTTGCAGGCAATTCTTTTTTGAAGCTGTAAAAATGTAAAACCAATGCTTTTTCTCTAGGTGTGTGCTCCCTTTGATAAGCCCACTGCATACGATCTTCAGATTTTCGAGAGCCACAAGATATGAACCAAATTTACACATACGTTTTTAATGTAACATACACATTATTTTTATCACAAAAATGTTGAATAAATGTTAAGAAATACTTGTATGCAACGATATTTACTCATTTATGCAGGGTATTAAACTGTTAATTTGAATTTATCTCGGTAATCACGAAGTAAATAAAAAATTTAATAATATCAAATGTTTTCAAAATCTTGGCTGATGATTGTTTTAACAATACTGAACATAATATTCAATACGGTATTGAACTACCGGAATATCAAAGAAAAACATGAGTTAGTAACTCTTGCTGATCTGAAAATTCCCTCATCCCTCTGCTCTAGATCTCATGTGTTCAGGGCACTAACTACGCACCCGTTATTTTATGCAAGGAAACGGCACCAAATTGAACGCGCCTCAAATGTGTTATGTTATTTCCCGTGCAGTGGGCTTATCAAAGGGAGCACGAGCACACACACACACACACACACACACACACAAACACACACACACACACACACCATACACATCACACACACACAAAGCGTTGTATTTTACATTTCACAGCTTCAAAAAAGAATTACCTGCAACTTGAGAGCACACAATCTCCCAATACGAAAGCGAGAGGATCGGGTTACATTAGTTGACACTTGTGAAAATTACTTTAACAATTTTTTGCAACTCTCATTCAGGCTCAAGCGTTGAGACAAAAACAAAACGATGAAAATTGCACCACAACGAAATACTCTCGCTATAATTTTTTTTTTTAATATGAATTACCCATCCATTCATCCATTCATCCATTCATCCACTCCCATTCATCCACCCATCCATCCACCCAACCACCCACCCATCCATCCATCCATCCGTCCACCCACACAACTATCCAACTATCCATCCAGCCATCCATTCACCCATCCATCCATCCATCCATCTATCCATCCACCCACCCACCCATCCATCTATCCATCCATCCACTCATCCATCCATCCATTCACCCATTCATTCATCCATCCATCCATCCATCCACCCATTCATCCACTCATCTATCCATCCATCCTTCCTTCCATCCATCCATTCCAGGTATTTCATGAAGACAGATGACGATGTGTGGGTGCATTTGAATACTTTGATGTCAGTAACCCTACAAAACAAATATAAAAATCAGCTAACTCACAAACTGGGCGGAGTGTGTCGGTAAGTGACAATTAAGAATCATTGTTGCCAGTGCTTTGTATAAGCAAAGTAGCATGAACTCTTCAGTGACAACAATGGCATAGTATGAAAGGAGTGACATAACAAAGGAGTCACAAGCCAGATAGGCCATGGGACAAAAATCCTAGCTAGTCTCTAAAGTAAATTTCGTTACGCACACCCTAGGGAAAATCTAGGTATGGTTTTAATATTGTTCCCAGTAACCATCTTTGACTAAAAATCAAATGTTGTCATCAATAACTTATTTTTAAAAAATAACAATATTTATTGCTATGTAACATCAGTATTTTTTGCATGTTTGTTTCGTTTTACATAATTATATATTTCACAAAATCTCCACCTTTGATCGCAAAAAAGGCTTTTTTATTAGACCACCTGGTCTATACTAACCCAATTTTACATGTTCATTTCAAATACCGCAGAGAGTGCACCGAAGTTTTTATTATTTTGATTAGTTTGGTTCTTGAATTTATAGAAAATGCATTGTTTCATCGTGCTGTCATTTTCATCCTCCATCTTGCCTCCATTCTGTTATTGTACCGTGCAGGTCATAAAAAGTAACCATATCAAGCTTGGTGCGCAGTGTCCTGGCGCGCATGAGTTCTAGAGCTAGATCATGCTTCTTAATGAAAACTCTTGATAATGAACCTTCTGTAGAGTCTAAAGATGACAACACACCTAATGATTCTCGAAATTTCATCCAACTTTTCAAAGAAAACTGAATTATATTGCTATTTACATCTTTCTTAGTGTGCATACAGCATTCCATCATGGAGGCGGCCATTTTGGATTTTGCGGCGAAAGGCTCAATTCCCTTGGTTGATTAGAATAGCATTGTTTAAATGGCAAACTCAATTCGCATCAGTAATTATTATTTATTGGCACACTTTACATACAAATTATACAAAAATGTGCAAGACTTGAAATGACAACATTGGTTTTTTGTGAAGGGGATATGCATAAGAGCTTGCATGCAAAAAATCAGCTTATCCCTTGCAGGTGCGTAACGGAATGACAAGTTACAAGTTTGGTCCCATGACCCTAAGAGATATACATGTATTTCAAAAGAGCGACACAATTATTATACTTACGAAAAGGGGGGGGGGGGCAAAATCATGGGAGTGACAATTTAAAATAGTTCTCTACTTGCACACTGGTATCTGGAGTGGGAGCGGGGGGGGGGGGGGGCGTTGTGTTTCATCTGTATACTTTAACGTTTCATTGGATTAGCTTTGAAATTGCCAAACAGTGTAACACAGATCCGACAGGAATATGTAATTATAATTAATCATACAATCTCGTAAAGTGACAAGGGCAAATTGCAAATACTCAGCTGTTGACAATAAGGTTGTTCAGTTTTTAAGGAAAGCGTAAGATTTAGACCTCTGTACTTAAGATGTTTTTTACAAGTAAATGTACTTGATATTCCAAAAATGTTTGAATTTTTACAGCTCGATATATAATAATCTACGTAAACATCAAATGGCACCAATTGATACGTAAATCACATAAACACGCAAGCAAGTAAGAAACAATAAAGGGACGATACAATGAGTTCCATTTGTTTTAGGTCTTTACTTTAGGGGGTTAGCTGCCCTTGGCATTCACACCTCACCTTTCTTGTTTTTATTTTCCTTGCTGTGGTTGGGATTAGTTTTTTAAGCGGGCCATACACTACACAGTTCGAAGGCCAGAGAGGCCCGAACTGTATGCGTCCTCCCGACGGCCTTTCGATTGACGAGAGGCGGCCTCCCGATAACCTGCGGATGGACGAGAGGCAGCCTCACTGTAGGCCTACTATGCGAATACACACCACAGGCATGCCCCCCCCCCCAATCCCCCACCTCCTTTCCCTTTTTTTCCCCGTCCGATAATATAGTAGTAGTAGTAGTGGTAGTAATTATTATCATTATCATTATTATTATTGTTATTATTATTATTATAATTATTATTATTATATTAATGTTTGGTATCAATTCGCATTAACATTTTGATGCTGCTGAAGAGATTCTAAAGTCATATTTACATAATTTTGACTTTGTTATACATTTATTTTGAGCAACTAGTACATAGTCCCTGAGGCCGACTGTTAAATTTCTGGCGCGGCTTGAATTCAGGAGGCCGGCGACAGGCCAGACGTTTTGTTCTGATTTTGAACTGAGCGCCTCCCGTGGAAGTACAAGGTCGCCGGGAGGCCATCCGTAGGCCGGGTACAGTTCTTTAACTGTGTAGTGTATGGCCCGCTTTAGAATTTTGCCTGGGCAGCGGCCTGTTCGGCCTTCCGTTCTCGATTTCCAATTGCCAAGGTATCTTTAATGTGCGCAGCGTGCATACGGGCTCTCCCAGTTTTTCGTCCTTATCTGAGAAGACTAGGTGCTCGATCCTACCTACCATAGGATCAGGGACATCCCCCGAAAAAAATTCCAACATGCCTGCACTTCGGCATGAGAGGCGATCATCTTGCCTCTAAATAACCGTGTCCTCTCAATGAGTTCGATTTCCTGTGGCTTTTTGAATTGTGATTTTATCGTCATTTCTCTGAACTTTCATTACCACATATATTTTGGTAACTCGAAACTTTGGTCACCTAAGGCTCAGGAACCGCATCACACTCAGGCTTCAAACTTTGCACAACGGCATATTATAAATGCGGAATTAACATGGGCTATATTAGAAATTATGAAATATCCAGGCTTCTACGTGTCATTTTTCATTGTTTCGGCATCTTTTAGATCTATTTGGAGTCATGATTCGCCATTTTAAGGTTTCATTGAAGCTGCGCATGTGCATTATGTTTGTTTTGAAATTTGCGATCTACGACACTATTTATTTACTCAATACCTGCCGAAAATCAACTTATCACATCTGTGTATTCTGCAAGAATTGTGGTGTAACAAAACGATCTATTAGTCTTTACATCAAACCTAAGTGCCGTTATGAATGCGACCTAGATCTAGATATACAGCTGGATGTGATACAGGGAAATTGTGCAAGATTTATCCTGCCGGGGTTGGCTAGTAATTTAATAATTTAATTGTCGCTTGATGAAAAAGTTGTTTTTTTCTATTGGTGGGCCAAAATTTTGGAACAACATCAGCGTTGACACTAGGAAAAGTGAAAACATCGTCATATTTAAAAATAGGCTCAAAACTGAATTGTTTAGGACTCTTTTCAGTGAAACTGAATGATGTCCCTTTTTTTTTTTTTTTTATCTCAGGGGTATGAGGATGAGAGTTGTTAGTTCATGTGTGCGAGTGTGGGAACATGGTGAGCACATTATTTTTGTGTGGATCTGAGCGCTGTACAAGTAAATTACTACATTACATTATGACGTTATAATTACATCCACCAGGCGAGTGGCGGCAAACAGAAACAAAAGAAACAAGTGGTATGTGACCAAGGAAGAATTCCCTGGCGACATGTTTGATCCCTACTGCGCTGGGCCAGGATATATAGGCGGCATCGCAATAGCCAAAGGCGTAGCACGGGTCTACAAACAGGTGAGCACGATTACGGTTATTTTTCATCTTCAAACTGTGCGAAACACTAACGTGCAGGTCCATCCTGAACGGGAAAACGATTGGTTAATGCCTGAGGGACAATGCTTCCCGCATTAAAGTGCACATATCTTGAAAACCGTGTGATGTTTCGCGCAGTTTAGTACTGTAGAAATCTTTATTTAATAATTCAGTCTAAATATTATTTTTTTACAAGGCGCAAAGAAGCAAATGAATTCAAAATCAGGCTATAGTCTAACGAATAAAAAAATCAGTGTTATAAGGTTTAGTGTGAAATATGAAAAATTTTAGATACGTCGCGCTAGTTGTATGCGCTTTTTATAGAGGCAATAAGGGTAAACTATACCTTTTTATCTAAATTTATTGCCTTCGGTATTTCTTCTACGTCCAAGGTGCCCTATCTCCGTCTGGAGGACGTCTACATAGGACAATGTCTGAAAGCCCTAGGATACTCCACAATTTTCCTGCCTCGCTTTGAAAACCTGGGAAGCCCCAACATAAGGAACTGCCGTATAAAGAACGGTGATTTTGCTATACTACACAAAATTCCGGCTGAAAGAATGTTAACAATACACAGAAGTAAATGCAAAAACTAAGACACTCCTGGACAATTCATCTTGAGTTGTTGGACATCTCCATAAGATACTCAAGGACAATATCTTGAAGTGTCGGACATTTCCATAGAACATTTATGGGCAACTATCTTGAAGTTTTGGACATTTCGGACACTCATGGACAATTCGTCTTAAAGAGTTAGACATTTCCATAATATTTCTACGGACAATTCATCGTAAAGTGGAGGACATATCCATAAGACATTCATGGACAATTCTTCTTGAAATGTGGAACATACGGAACACTCATGGACAATTTGTCTTGAAGTGTCGGACAGTTCCATAGGACACTCGTGGGCTATTCGTCTTGAAGTGTTAGACATTTCAGACACTCATAGACAATTCATCATGAAGTGTGGGACATTTCCATAGGACACCCCTGGACAAGTCATCATGAAGTGTGGGACATTTCCATAGGACACCCCTGGACAATTCATCATGAAGTGTTGGACATTTCCTATGGACACCCATGGACAATTCATTTTGAAGTGTCAGACATTTCGGACACTCACTGACTGGGAAAAAGCAACGATTATGACCTTAACGACAGCCAGTGATGATGAAGTAACAGTGGTTCACCGCGAAATCACATGACATGATCACAAATGAATACACCGGGGGCCATGTTTGTTTGGGCAAAAGCCGGAAGTTTCTCTGCCCGGTGTCGCTTTCGCTCGACAGTTTGCCCGATGAGTGAACCCACAAACTTTTGGTGCCATATTATTGTAGTGTGATATGGAGGTTGTAGAGCTGCCATATTGTCAATGTATATGTGGGATTAAATTTACTTGTCATTCATTTAATTAAAAATAACGGTGTTGTTGTTTTTTTTTCACTTGATTGCAATTGATAACTACGTTAGCTCACAAATTATCTGTTGTTAGGAAAAACGCACCAAATTGAACCCCAACTAAAAAGCATCAAATTAATAATAACTCGAAGTTAAAAAAAAAAAGTAAAATAAAAAAACAAAACTCTTTAAAAGCAAAGGGTTAAACGCTGGCACGAACAAATAGATGGGCCATTTGCGATTGAACTATAGACCGGTAAACTAGACCTTTGATTGGACTAGATTTGGTGCGTTATGATCGGCGGTTCGTGAGATTACCCTGACTCTAGATGCGATCGAAAACTCAGAAACATAATGAGAATAGAAAAAAAAAAAAATGTTTGCACGACCTTTCTTTCTACCTGACTTTTTCCCCCTCAGTCAATCCAGGTCAGTGGGATGCCATGGAACACCATGGATATTCGCTATAGTGTATATTTATATGGCAGCCAACACCTTTGTCTTTACTGAAACTGAAAGCAACAACAATAAAGTTCTGACAAACTAAATCATCAGCAACCCTACGTCAATCTGAAGTATATATTTCATAGGATTGGTAAGATTACCGCAAGGACGGCTTCCCTACATCAAACCCATGTCGGTGCTGCAGGGTGTGCAAATGCAGATTTTTGCTTGCTTGGCAAAGAGTTTACCGTGCTGCACGCCACGCGAAAGATTGCTTGCATTGAACGGCTGGTTAATTTTAACATAGTGCGGGCGGGGCCTAACACAAACAACATCAACAACAACAAACGTAAAGGAACAGGCAAGTTGAAGCAGATCAGCGATAACCACCCAAAACTAATAAAAATATTTCTCCCCGCAGAGCCGGGTAGCTCAGCTAGTAATAATTATATTATATATATAATATATATAATACTAGCTGAGTTGCCCGGCCCTGCCCGGGATAAATCGATTTATTAGTTTCAGTTCTGGGTGATTATTGTGGACCTGCTTCATTTTGCCTGTTCCTTTAGCTTTATTTTATTTTTGTTCGTTTGTTTGTTTTTAGATAAGTTTTACTGCTCCTCCTTTGCGCGTGGACATCCTGCGCATCCCATCAACATCCGTCAAATGGCTATGATTTGCGCACGGGTTAGTTTGTTTGTTAGTGAACACATCGCAGGAAGTGATAACGTCATGTGTAGACGGAAGTGGGCTATTATTAGAAACGTACATCACTATCTTATTGATCGTAAATTTCGGATCAAACGCTCTCGTGAATTTAGTCTTTAATTATAACCGCACTTACCGATTAACTCAGAAATAACAAACGGTTTTGTTTGTGTATAGCGATAGGAACAATGTTCGCTATCCCATAATTCTTTGTGCCAAATTTCAGGTCGGTGCGTTGTGTAGTTTCCGAGTCCATAGGACTATTAGGGGTTTTGTTGTAGCTTTATTATATAGATATATATATTATGTATAAAAACAGTCCATAGGGGTCATAGCAAGGCTTGAAGTAAAGACAAAATAATATGGCAATGAGAACAAGTTGTAGGTAGCAAAGCCTCACGCAAGAAACAATACAGAAACGATAATATCTGGATTTGCAGCTAAGTACTCGTATTGGTTTTACATTTTTACATTCTTTTTTATTGGTTCAGTTGTTTTTATTGGTTCAGTTTTCCACCCTGTTACATTTTGTTTTTTCCTTGCTAATGGTAAACATACGGAAAGCTTGGTTCGTTTTCCCGTTTTCTTTGTGTTTTATTGTGTCGTTTCTACATTATTTCTTACGGGAGGCTTTGCTACATAGGCCTGCATTATTTTCTTTTTGCCACATTTTGTCAAGATACAATGTAGGCCTTCAAGTACAACCTGATCGTTACGCACAACTCTCACTGTTTGTTTTGGCAGCCCAGATGGACTTAAGCATAGTACAGAACCGTCCCTGTCAATATCCGAGACCCCCGCCTCCCCTCCCTCCCCCCTTCCCCACCTTCAAACATCCGGAGTAGCCTTACATTCTAACCCCAGGTCATGAAAGTTGTTGGTAAGATGTGAGAAAGTGACATCCGCTAGCCACCCTCTATCCATCAGCTCAAGGTCTCTCACTTGCTGTGTATAAATATTCGTCTCGTCTAGCTCAGACAACTTACTGACTCGCAGTTTTCATGAAAATCTGTGTTTTTGTGGAAACATGTAAGTATCAACAGGGCAAATTGTTTTCTTGTATTATTATTGCCGTCGTCATCATCATCATCATCATAATCATTATCATCACTAGGCACTGTTATTGTTATTATTATTATAACTAGAAGAAAATGAGTCTTGTCTTCCTGGCTCAAAATGTCGGAACATTTTCTTCTGTTCAACAATTGTGGCTCAAAATCAGTGAAAGTATTAAAAATATAGCGAGCTTCAAGACCTTTCAAAGTAATAAATGTCCACGTACACGTTTACATTTCTCTATGCGTGATATGATATTTTGTAGAATTTAAGGCTCAGCGGTTAAAAAGCCTTTCGTGATTACATTAGAGGCCTTACTTCCTTTATAATATGATTACTATTAAAAAATTTGTACTAATATGAGTATTGGTATTAATATCAACCATGACACAAACTATAGTACGAATGTTTCAGTGTATGAAGTAAACTATTCCATTTATTTTAATTTACAACAATCATGGATCGCATTTGAGAAACAAACAAACAAACAAACTACATGTATGAAAATGAAAGGAGGTAAAATGAATGTGAAGAACGCCACTGCTCTCCTGCTGATAAGCGTCCGGTTAAATACGATATATCCTGTTTGGTCAAACTTAACGAAGGCCACTGAGGCAGAGAAGGAAATGCTCTACTTAAACCAAAACTTCGTTGTTGTTTTTATTCCTATCAATTTATTAAAAAATGATTCCGGTTTGGAATCCCACACCTTATAATTATACAGCATTACGGTCCTGAAGCCTGTGTAATATACAAAAAGTATACAGCGTCCGAATTCATAATGCTGTCACATTTTTTTCTGATAGCATTATTCAAATGGCACGAAACTTTAAAAACATGTTGTTTTTTTCACCGGGAAAGGGGGGGGGGGGGGGAGACGCATTCAAGACAATTATACTGCCACTCTGGACTAGGTCTATCTATTTTTCTATCTATCCATCCATCTATCTATCTATCTATCTATCTATCTATCTATCTATCTATCTATCTATCTATCTATCTATCTATCTATCTATCTATCTGTCTGTTTGTCTATTTATCTATCGACCTACTTACTCGTCGCCTGTCCGTCCGTCCGTCTGTTTGACTGCCTGTCTGTCTGTCTATCTATCTACCTACCTACTACCTGTTGGTCTGTCCGCTCTCCCATCTGTCTGTCTGTCTGGTTGTCTGTCTGTCTGTCTGTCTGTCCTCCCGTCCATCCGTCTGTCTGTCTGTCTGTCAGTGTGTCAAGTGTGATTGTACTTTACACTGTTGATGGACCTTTCCTTACGTTTACACCAGAAACAAGATGCTTGCGCTAAACGTCACACCATTGTGCTTACTGATTTTCATAACCCTTGCAGTGGAGGCAAATGATCGACCTATCATTGGTAAGACTAATACAATTCAGAAAACTGCAACTGTAGGGTGTGGCTCCCGTCTGTTTTTGTTTGTTTTAGTGTGGGGTGTGGACTACTAAGAGAGAGGGGAGGGGGGTAATCATGCTCAGCCCCGAATAGCACAGTCAGCTGCTGGCAGACAAGAAGTGCACACCATAATCTATTATATATTTCAGTCAAAATTGGGCAAAAAGAAAAGGCTATGTTGCGAAGCCCCGCGTGAGAAATAAAACCCAAACAATACAAAGCAAACTAAAGAGAAGACAAAAAATACACAAATACAAGAGAGAAAAAAAGACACTTGTCTTCAATCATGAACTGTTGATACGGGGAAAGTGACAAAATTTTTGTTTTAAAAACACACATACAAACAGAAAATCTGTAGGGTCGCAACATAACTTGATTTACTGCAGTTTTCTCTAACTCAGCGCTTTACAACATACAACTTTTTTTTTTTGAATGCCATTTTGACTGATGGGGAAAACCTGAATTCTTAGATTTTAATCGTCAAATCCTTAGGTATCATAGCTCAAGAGACTTCTTCAGGGTATGGTGACACAATAATATCTTCGAGCTATGTCAAATTCCTTATGATGGGCGGAGCTAGAGTGGTGGCCATCAGGTAAAAAATACTAATTTCCAGGAAGTTTAAAAAAATAAAAAGCAACGTTTACATCTGGTAATATAGTGAATGTCTGTGCATAAATTTATTCCTGTAAAAATTAGCATTAATGTTACTCAGATCAATATGAGCAAAGTCTTCGAAATTGATTCATGAATTTATCCCAATACAAATTAAAATTAATGTTACTTTGAGGAATAGGACAGTCTTTGAAACTGATTCGTGAATTTATCCATAAAAATCTTCAAATTAACATTAATGTTATTCTGAGGAATAAGATAAAAGTCTTTGAAACTGGTACATGAATTTTATCTCTACATAAATTAACATTAATGTTACCTTGGGGAATAGGACAAAATCTTTGAAATTAGTGCATGAATTTATCCCTGTATGTAAATTAACATTAATGTTACTTTAAGGAATGGGACAAAATCTTTGAAATTGGTGAATGCCAAGAGCAGCGAACCTCCTAAAATAAAGACCTACGACGTCTTTAAAATTGGTGCATGAATTCATGCGTATACAAATTAACATTCATGTTACTTTGAGGAATAGGACAAAGTCTTTAAAATCAGTATAACAGTGAATTCGGCTCAAGTGTGATAATACAGTTCTCGAGGTAATGCTCTTCAGTATAATAAAGAAAAGCAGATCGATAACATCATTTCGTTGGATGGATGATTTATCTACAGAGTAACAGTAAATCTATTATTATATTATATAATAACATGTACGTTATGTTTTATTGGCTTCGATATCTCTTCCGTGATCACTCAACCTTGGACACAAATTATTTATAATTATTTTGTATTGATCATACAAGTGATGGTTCAGTCGTACAGATGTGACACATTCACAGTACTGCGAGCTGCAGATTAATAACAATACATAGATAATCTCTGCCAAGCCTTCATTGGTTGGCTAACTGACTGACTGACTGTCTGAACGACTGACTGACTGACTGACTGACTGACTGACAGACTCATTCACTCACTCACTCACTCACTCACTCACTCACTCACTCACTCACTCACTCACTCACTCACTCACTCACTCACTCAGTCAGTCATTCACTCACTCACTCACTCACTCACTCATTTACTCACTCGCTCAATCAGTCAATCAGTCACTTGTTCGTCGCTCTTTCCTCATTCTCTCACTCATTAAGTCAATAATTAATCAGTTAATCGGTCAACCAATCAATCAATCAATGATTCCATTCTCTCACTCAGCTTCTCAACATCATTTAAACAATCCATCTCAAGAGTGATAATGAAAGAAGAACTACTTTAACCCTCTGGGCTCCGATTGTAAAGAGTTAAGAAAAATTCACAGGTCCTTAAAAAAGCACCATTGTCATTATTAAGTAGTTTCCTTCCCAGTGCGACAGTAATGAGAATTACTGGCTTATAAACTGCAACTGTTCGTAGAAAATACAAGCTTGCTTTTTTTTTTTTTTATGATTTGTCTTCAGGGCAAAGGAACCAGAGTCCTACTATCAGGATATGTTTAACAAGATCAATGGGTGAGTCGCATTCTTTCGTAAGACCTACACAATGCTTATTTTTGTGGTTCAAACTGGCTGTTGGGTTATTTGAAGCTTGGGCTGGCTCATGCTAACGTCACAGAACTTCCTCACCTCTGATTTTTAAAAGACTTTTACCCACATTCTCAATGTCGGCGGGGCGTTGCATGGTGGTGGCATTGTGGTGTCGAAAATGAAGCATATTATTTGATTGCTCGGCAGTATTGTGCTGTGAGTATTTATTCTAGACAGTGGTAGTACAAAACAGATATAAATAGCACCAAGTGTTGTCACATTCATAAAGTACGACTGGCGGGACACGAATTACTGTTCTTCTTTGGTGCACATCTTGTACTCTTAGTTTCTTACTATAACTGAGCTAGACGTTGAACCGACCGAAAGACGGCTTGTCATAATTATCAGTGTACTCAGCAAAGAATTGTGGCGTAACTAAATGATCATTTGGTCTTTGCATCGAATCTAAGTGCCGTTTTGAATGCGCCCTAGCTCTAGCTAGATATACAACTGGATGTGGTACAAGGAAAATTTGCAAGATGTATCTTGCCGGGGTTGGCTCGTGTGTCTGATAAAAGTTAGGCTGGTGGCCCACTGGGTCAAGTCTATCTTGCGTCTCTTTTGACTCAGTATGCGAAGTCTCTCTTTTCGCCAGATGTCTCAAGACAGTTCTGACAGATGACACGCCAGAACTAATGAGACAGGCTCGTTTTGGACGCGCCAGTGTTTAAAACTCCATAGTTCACACCTCACACTAACAATGAGACAAAAATTGACTTGATTCAGTGTGTCACTGGCCTTAAAGGACGGGATGGAACTAATCGCGGTGATGCTAAAGTTAATGATGACGGCGATAAGAATTATTTTATTGTATGCCATTGTACGTTTACCCTTTTGATAGCTACTGATTGAGTCGGTAATGAAAACAAAAATAATAACAAAGGTTTAAATCTCTAGAGAGTTCGCTACTAGTATGTTGTGATGATCTTAATGATGAAAGGGTAGAGGAGGCAGTAGCAACAGTGAGAATGGAGATGTTAATGATACTGGCATCATATAACTAGAAATGTTGTCTTCCAGACTTCTCATCCCCGGTGGATCAGTCAGTGTGACTACCAGTGAGTTTGCCAGAGCCGCTAAACTGATGCTTAGCCATGCAGAACAGGTATTCTTTCGTAACAGTGGTTCTCAACCTTTTTTTTTGCTACCACAACAGCTATTTCGTTGGCGACATTACCACAGTATCATTTTCGGAAATTAGCCACAAGCTGAGAACAAGATTTCTATTTGGGAGTATTTTGGCTACAGTGCCCAGAACGACTCTTCCCTTATAATTATATCCAAGAAAAATTCAAACGTTTTCAAGAGATTCTTCTTGTTGTTGTTGCTGTTGTTGTTGTTGTTGATGTTGTCGTTTAGTCATGTTTGGGAAATGTTAGGCAATTAAAATTCGATAATCCGTGCCCCTAATTCTTGTTTGTTCAATCTCCATTTTCTGAAAAAACTGGGTAACTTTTAGTATGTTGAAGAGATGTAACAAATGCACATTTTGACCCTTGTTTAAAATGCACTGTGGCATTTACCGAGCTGTTTCACAGTGCCGGTGTATTCTCATTCCTTATCATAATACTAAAGGTGCAAACATTTAACGTCGAATTTCTCAGTTGTGCAAAAAGTGGAGTTGGAGCAAACAAGAACTAAGGTCGGGAATTAGAAAAAGAGGAGAAGCACTTTCAAGCGTAAGTGGCGAAATAGAAGGAAACATTTGAACTTGTCACCTTTTTTTTTTTTAAACTCAGGCCAACAAGCAAGGCGATTATTTCCCTGTAATGGGGATCTGTCTGGGTTTCCAAATCCTAACAAATTATTTTGCTGGAAGAAATAGATTGTCCAAGACGCCAGGGACAGGAGATATAAGTCTACCTCTGAACTTTACCTCAGGTAAGAGTTTACAGTCAAACGTAATATTGTGTTGCATCCCCATTTTAAAAAAAAAAAAAGGTTAAAAATTGAATCGTTTAAAAAAAAATTCCAGTTTGTTTTGTGGCCGCGGCTGGTCAGGTCAAGCCTAGGCATACACGTGCGACTTTGTTGTGTTGGTATCGCGTTGCATTTTTTTTTTTTTTTTGATGTAGGCGAATGCATAGAAATGTGCACACATGCGACACTTTGCTTCATTGCAGACTCAACGGGAACACGAAACGAAGACATGACTGCAGTACGACAGGAAACTTCATGTGCGCACCCAGTTTCAGTATGATAGCTTTTGCCGTGCTTGTCTGCTGGCAACTGGCTATGACGTTTCGGGTTTAGTATGAGAGTTTTTGCCGCACCTGTCCAATAGCAACTAGCTATAATGTTTCAGGTCTGGCATGGCAGTTTTTGCCTCGCTTGTCTGCTACCAACAGGCTGTGATGTTTAGGGTTTGGCATGATAGTATCCCCAGTTAACAGAGCGAAACATTCTCTGCAAAGACACGATTTTATTATTTGATAATGTATTAAAATCCTCGAGATGGTTAACAAAAGGTGGGAGACGAACGAAGAAAGGCAAAGATCTGTGCCACTGTTGGTAGACTAGGTTTTAGTAGCTTTCTTGCCTTTAAAGCCACTGAAGCGTCATGTCTCAGAGCATTACGATGTTTTGCTCGATGCAACCTAATATGAAAATGCTATGATGCGTGGAAAATAATACTATTAGATCTACGCCGGTTTACACGCCCAGCTAACAGGATCTTAACCACGATAAGATCTGAACACACTGTGTTTCCCAGAAGAAAAGAAACCTGTGCTATTTCAATAAAAACTTGTATTCGCAGCATCCTGATCTTTGTCCACATATGAATGACAAAATGGCGATATGGGTACACAGTTAACATGTATATATTATTCATAGAAGAAAAAACATGTACTTCCCAGTGTGTCGTCGCTATAACGTCCTTTTTTCCACGTAGCAACGTGATGCCATTTTGAGTGAGCTCTACAGTCAAAGTCTGCGAGTTTTGCAAGGGGGGGGGGGGTAGAATTTCAGTGTGCAAGAAAAGGGGGAGGGGGAGATGGGAGAGAGACAGAGAAGCCCTAGGCAACTCTTTCACAAATTTACGCACACACTCACACAAAGACATTTTCCCGATAAAGACGCCACTAAAACTGTAATTGAGGAGAGTAACTTTACTCAACCACAGTAGTTACTAGTCCAGCGTATCTACTATGATAGAGTGAAGTTACTATAATAACCATTTTGTATGCAAATACCACTGAGACATTCTAAAGATTTCTTTCCCGACACTGTCATGTTTAAAGGATGGAGCAGAAGTGAATAATTTCATAACCAATGTGGGAGTCTATTAATGTCATCTTCAACTGTATCAAACACAGGCATGCTGTGTCTCCGGTATGTAGTGCACATTATCAGAAGCCTTTTTACTTGCCTTGTAAGACCAAAGCACCCCTGGTATGTGCTGATGCAAAACTCGTGATATCTGGACATACTCTATAGCTCGTTTTTTGTTTGTTTGTTTATTGTCTGAAGAGGGGAAAAATTGGAGTAAAAAGGTTATGTTATGTGCTGTATACAGTTCATGTCATGAATGCAGAACAGTTTATGTAGGAAGGGTATATATGAAACGATCTTTCATGTGCCGGAATGTGCGGGAAATGAACTGTGTGCCCCACTTATCGAACGAGTGTGTGGTGTAAATATTACTTATTGTGCAAGAGACAGACTTGCAAATCCCTTGTGTTGATGAGGGTCAGTAAAACAATAAATCTGAAAATGTTATTCAGTAACTAAAGAATAAATTGAATTATTATTATTATTATTATTATTATTATTATTATTATTATTATTATTATTTATTATTATTATTATTATTATTATTTACAGAGGCTTCGTCAAGTCGGATACTGCAGAATGCTTCACCAGATGTACTTCAGATACTTCAGAATGAGGCAGTTACTTACAATGTTCATAATTACGGCGTCCATCTCTGGGTAGGTATCATTGTACATTCGCACATAATGCATTGTATGAAAAAGAAAATTACCCATTCTACCGACGGAGAAAACTAATGTGAAAAAAAAAAAAAACAGATTTACCTCTGGAGATGAAATACTCGGCCTCACCGGTGATAATCCTGAGTTCTCTATCTCTCTCTGTGCCTCCTCCCTCTCTCCCTTTCTCTCTCTCTCTCTCTCCCTTTCTCTCTCCCCCCTCTCTCTTTCTCTCTCTCTCTCTCTTTCTCTCTCTCTCTCCCCTTCTTCCTCTTTCTCTCTCCCTCTCTCTTTCTCTCTCTCTCCCTCTCTCCCACCCTCTCTTCTCTCTCCCTCTTTCTCTCTCTCCCTCTCTCTCTCCCACCTTCTCTTCTCTCTCCCTCTCTCTTTCTCTCTCTCTCCCTCTCCATCTCTCTTTCTCTCTCCCTCTCTCTTTCTCTCTCCTCTTTCTCTCCCCCCTCTCTCTCTCTCCCACCCTCTCTTCTCTCTCTTTCTCTCTCACTCTCTCCCTCACTCTCTCCTCTTTCTCTCTCCCTCTCTATTTCTCTCTCTCCCTCTCTCTCTCCCACCCTCTCTTCTCTCTCCATCTCTCTTTCTCTCTCTCTCTCCTTCTCTCTCTCCCACCCTCTCTTCTCTCTCCCTCTTTCTTTCTCCATCCCTCTCTCTCTCCTCTTTCTCTCTCCCTTTCTCTCTCTCTCCCTCTCTCTCTCCCACCCTCTCTTCTCTCTCCATCTCTCTCTCTCCCACTCTCTTTTTCTCTCCCCCTCTGTCTTTCTCTCTCTCTCTCTCTCTCTCTCTCTCCAAGCCCTCCACTTGGGAGAAACGATGGTTGAATACTTAGGGACCAAAACTCCACGCATTGAAAGGAAAGACACACAATAATTATGTCTGTGTCTTGAACAGTTTTTAGTTGTCAGTTCTGCCTTAATATGGCAGATCGTGGCGATGATGTTTCCTCAATTCAAGTGGCGAAATTATGAAGATATCAAAATGTAACAGCTGTCTGTCTTGTCATATAAATATAACCACGAAAAACCGACAAGCTAACTTACATCCATCTACCAATTTTCATACTTTCTGGATGAGCAGTTTCGGAGCCTTTTCTTTAATACACGGTTATTTGCCTTCTCCATTACAGTAAAATGAGAACACGTTTGCAACAACAAGACCAAGAACAACGACTACAAGTATCAACAGTATCAACACCAATGACAACAAAGAAAAAGTTTAAGTTCCATTGTTGAAATAAAGATCACATACTCTTATAATTACACAGCAGCAAGTAGAAGACCTTTATTCTTAATAGAATATAAGAAAACCCTCAGGCCTTCATTTCATACCATTTCTTCTAACGAAGACGAACGCTTGGTGCACACTCAATTAGGTGTAAGATTACCTTGATATTGAAAAAGTGTATTAAGATTGGCAGATATTCTTATTTCTTGGCGATATCAAATTTGGGATTTTGTCGTCTTTCAAACCGTAATTTTGATCCCTAACAGAAATTCCAGACTCAAACAGAGCTCAAGAATTTCTTCAGAGTTGTGTCCACCAATCTTGATTCTAACAATGATGAATTTGCCTCCACTGTCGAAGGTTAGTAGTACCTGCCATGTTACTATTGGCTTACATACATTTCGTGTACTTCAGCTTAAGGCTGTCTGACTGTTACTGTCAACTTGCAGCTGTCCTTAAAATGGTAATAAGCTCCGTAAATTCACCATAATCCTCTGTTCTACCAAATTATGGCGAGACTGAGAGGGTTATCTATCTGGCCGAACATGTTGCACCAGTGCAGTTAAAGATACAGTTCAATTAGAGAGCAGTGTTTACAGTTCCAGGCATGGGCAACCCTTCATTTGCTAAGGGACAGACCTGAAAGAAAGTGAGGATGCAGAGGGGAGGGCACTTTATTGATTGATTTCTAAAGAAAAATTCCTCTTTTTATTTTGGTTTGGAGGGGAGAGGAGTGCTATAGGTGTTTACTATTCATTTTTATATAGCCCACTGACCAGTTTAAAAAAAAAAAAAGAAATTCAACCAACCTCGATGTCCAGCCAAAATCGTTTGGTTGCCCTTGACTGGAACTCCACGAATCAAATTGTTATGATGCAATTTCTTTCTTTCCCTTAAAATAGAAAGTGCCCTTTAACTACGTCAGAGCCAGAACAGGCACTTCTATGTAATCAAGTATATGTTAGATACTTTCATTCTTTGGTACATTATATTATGTGATAAAGCAATGTCCTGTTAACATCGCTAAAGATCTAATGCAGTGGTCCCTCAGAGTCCCAGGCCATATCCCTACCCTTGCGATCCTCAGTTCCTACCCCTTTCCAAACGATCATGTAATTTTTTATTTTTTTTTCATCATCATACTTTTTCAATGGTAAAAAAAAAATTGTTGCACTCCCAAGCGCACAAGTCAGAGTAGGAGATCAACCACTGGAAGATGTAGAGTCCTTCTGCTATCTTGGTAGTATCATTGACAATAAGGGAGGAACAGAGGCAGAAGTCAAAGCACGAATTGGAAAGGCACAGGCAGCTTTCACGTCCTCAAGCAAGATTTGGAGAACCAAGGATATATCTCTAAAAACAAAGCTGAGGATATTCAACTCGAACGTGAAGTCAGTCCTGTTGTATGGATGTGAGACTTGGAATGCGTCTCAGGCCTGCATAAAGAGAATCCAAGTTTTCATCAACAGATGTTTGAGGAAGCTACTTAAGATCAGATGGACAGACAAGGTCAGCAATGAAATTGTATGGAAAAGAACAAGACAGAGCCCAGTCAGAGAGGAAATTGGTAGGAGGCGATGGAGATGGATCGGCCACACTCTCAGGAGGCCAGGAAACAGCATCACGAAGAAGGTATTGGATTGGAATCCCCAGGGCAAGAGATCAAGAGGAAGGCCGCGCGGAACGTGGAGAAGAGCCAGAGAAAATGATGTGCAACAAAGCGGAAAGACTTGGAATAATGTAAAGAGGCTGGCCCATGATAGAGAGGGATGGAAAGTGTTTGTTGGTGGCCTATACCCTGATCCAGGGTGAGAAAGGCAATGATGATGATGATGAAAATAGAAAGTCCCCTTTAACTACGTCAGAGCCAGAACAGGCACTTCTATGTAATCAAGTATATGTTAGATACTTTCATTCTTTGGTACATTATATTATGTGATAAAGCAATGTCCTGTTAACATCGCTAAAGATCTAATGCAGTGGTCCCTCAGAGTCCCAGGCCATATCCCTACCCTTGCGATCCTCAGTTCCTACCCCTTTCCAAACGATCATGTAATTTTTTATTTTTTTTTCATCATCATACTTTTTCAATGGTAATTATTAAAGCGATTAAACAACCTAGATTTCTGCGTTAACTGCAATGAAATGAAAAAAAAAAAGAAACCCTGATTTTCCAATGGATCCTAAAACCTCCATTTAGTGTACATACACTTAATGTACATAGTACATTCTTTCCCAGTTTGGGGTTCTCCGACAGACTGAAATTCCTTTCGTGGCTAAAATTCCGATCCCCTTCGATTTCAAATTCCTCCCCTGTAGTGCTGGGCACGGTTCCGACACGGTGTCGACTTCTTAGGCTGTGATCTTCATCTTTGCGACTCCGACACCAGAATGTGGTACCGGTTCCAGTGCCGACACTGTAGCGGTGGTCTAGCTTTACTTCTCATTAATTGTCACTGTCTAATTTATAGTTAATCTTGTAAACATAACATTAAAAAGACTTCAGATATTCAGAGAATTGTTTCTGCGTCCACCTGACACTGCAGTTGCCTACCAGAGCCAGGCTCTAGATAGACAGGGGACAGCCAATTAAAGTTTGACTGTTCACGTTTGCATCATCCACATTCACAGGGTCAGTGCCAGAGTCGGGTCTCGTAGTCGACACTCGTACCGTCACCAGTCGGGTCAGTGTCGGATTCAGGGTCGACACCAGCATCGGAACCTTTCAGCAAGAAGCCGTGACGTCACTGGAGTCGGTGTGAGTGTCGACTCCAGCGAGAAGTTATAATGCCGGAGCCTGGAGTCGCGACACTGAAAAAAGTGCTGGTGCGGCCCAGCCCTACTCCCCTAGCTAAAATGCCTCCCCTTCGATTTGATACTCCTTCCATAAGAAAAAGTGCCTTCCATTTGAGATTTATTGATGATGAATTATTCCTTGGCTTTTGTATCAGGCAAAGATCCTAGCATGCCTTTCTATGGTACCCAGTGGCATCCAGAAAAGAACAGCTTTGATTGGAACCCCGATCGTGCCATCGTTCACAGTCTAAACAGCGTCAAAGCAGCTCAGCACTTCGCCAACTTCTTTGTTAATGAAGGTAAACAACTGTTACTGTCTTTGTGTGATGCAGGATGTTATAATCCCATCCAGATGTTATAGATGGAAGTGTTGGTATTTTAATGTTGTTTGGGTGTGTATGTTCGACTGCATATTTTTAATACTAAAAACTTTAACCTTCACTTTCAGACCATGCCAATTACTAAAAAAACAAACTGAATAAATTTCAACAATCAGGCCTGCTAGGCCACATTTTAATTACGTTAGTTCCCTAACAATTTCGTCTAGATCTATTCATGTAGTAAGGATGAATATCAGCAGCATCAAATCGAAAATCAATTGTATTCATTATAAGTCTAGATCTAGGTTTCCCATAATATCATTTAACTTCAATTCTAGCTAATTATCTAACTAATTATTTCTACTTCCAAGATTTGGACTGCTTTCTGTATGACAATTAATATACTAGATACCGGTCCCAAGCCCGGCGTCTCATGTGTCATGAGAAGGAGGAGGGAGTCGGATTGTCGGCGACTAAACCGGCGCCCCCACCAAGTTTCTTGGTGAGGAGGGTAGTGGTACCCCGCAGGATTAAAAATAAGACCTGTCAAAGGGCGGATGACCCCAGGAGGGACAACGGCCATCCACAGACCCCCTCTGCCTTGAGGGCTAGGTCACTACGATCAAGGCTACAGGAAGGAGCCTCGAACGAAAAACCCGTCGACAACACGTCGTAGGCCAGCGCGTCGATGGTAGGCCTAACGCCTGACAATGAAAGACAACACAAAGAAAGGCCGCAAAGCCCAAGGCCAAAACGGGCACACGTTGAAGAAGGAATGCTGCTCCAACTCGAACAGGAGTTCGTATGACGCGACACAACCAAACCGATCTCGGAGTTGTGCAGCCGACAGAGGGACGAGCAACATCACCAACATCAACAACACCACCATCAACATAGCCACATACAACACAAGAACGTTGAGGACAGACACAGATGTCACCACCCTATTACAAGAATTAGAAAAAGTGAAATGGAACATAATAGGCCTAAGCGAGACGAAAAGATCAGGAGAAGGATTAACACAACTACCAGGAGGCATGTGGTTATATGAGAAAGGAAAAACAGAAGAAACACCAAATGCAAAAGGAATTGCTTTTCTAGTGCACAAGAATTTCAGAGACTATATAGAAGGATTCGAAAAACACACAGAGAGGATAATTTCATGTAAAATCAAAATGGGGAAAAAATCACTCCAGATAATACATGTGTATGCACCAACATCAGATTATGAGGACGAAGAGATAGAGAAATTCTATGAGAATCTGGAGAAAGTCATCGACCGCAAATCCAGCTACTACACCATTATCACGGGAGACTTCAATGCAAAAATTGGAGTAAAAAGCAAGGAAGACAACATCAGAGGAGTGGGCGTCTTCGGGATTGGAGAAAGAAATCAAAGAGGAGAAACACTCATAAACTTTGTAGAAGAACAAAATTTCCACATAACAAATTCATTGTTTCAAAAAGCAAAGAACAGATATTGGACTTGGGAAAGTCCTGATGGCCACACTAGAAATCAGATTGATTTTATCCTAACATCCGACAAAAGTATAGTCACCAACTGCGAGGTCATCACGAATGTTGATATCGGAAGCGATCACAGAATGGTAAGAATGAAAATAAGGATCAACAAAAGGCTGATGAGGCTCAAGAGAATACAAAGGCAAAAGCCTTTTAAAGCTGACAGAGGATACCTGGAAAGACATAAGGAAGAATTCCAACTTGAACTGAAAAACAGATTCCACGCTCTACAAGAAGAAAAAACGTCAATTGAAACACTCAATAAAATCCTTACAGAAAAGGCAGAAAAATTACAAGCGAAGAGGGAAAATGCAAAGAAAGAACCATCACCCGAGGACATCAAAATTGAGCAGATGGATAAAAAGAGGAAGGAAATACATAAAAAAAGATAACAAGACTGAGAGAGAACGGATAGAATACACAGAGCTCAATAAAACAGTGAAGAAAATGAAGAGAATCAGAGACCGAAGAAAAAGGACACAAATGATTAAAAACATAACTGAAAAGGGCAAAGGACCAAAAGAAATGTACAAGCAAGGAAATATGAAGAAAATATCATGCATGCTCAAACCAAATGGAGAATCGACAACAGATAGACAAGAAATACTCAGCATATGTGCAGATTTCTACAAAACACTTTATGAAAGAACTGTGGATCAAACAGAGACCATTACAAAGACAAGTCAAGACACAGAACAAGTACCACCCTTCCTGGAGGATGAGATAGAGGATGCCCTGAAAAAGATGAAAACCGGAAAGGCCCCACGAAACGATGGAATCACCAGTGACATAATCATGGCGGGAGGCAAAGATACCATCAAATACATCACACAAACATTCAATGAAATCCTGAGGACGCACACCATCCCAGACGTCTGGAAAGAGGCAAAAATAATAATACTGTTTAAAACAGGGGACAGAAGAGACATAAAAAATTACAGACCAATAAGCTTGCTGGCCCACACATACAAGCTATTTACAAGAGCATTGCAAAACAGAATGGAAAAACAACTGGACGAGAACCAACCAAGAGAACAGGCGGGATTCAGAAAAAGATACTCAACAACAGACCACCTACAGGCCCTCAGACAAACAATCGAGAAATGTCAAGAATATAACATAAAACTGTGTGTAGGTTTCATCGATTATGAGAAAGCCTTCGACTCTATTGAACATTTTGCCATCACCGAAGCTCTAAGAAAAATCAATATGCAAGAGACTTATGTGAAATTGCTGGAAAACATATACAAAGACGCCAAAGCCAGAGTACACATAGACAACCACGTGTCAGAAACATTCAACGTAGAAAGAGGAGTGAGACAGGGAGATCCAATATCACCTAAACTATTTACAGCAGCAATAGAAGAAATCTTCAAATCATCAGGTCTGGAACTTGGAATAAATATTGATGGAGAACAGCTGAAAGACCTTAGGTTCGCAGACGATGTGGCGCTGTGCACGGGAGACACAAAGCAGATGGAGAAGAACCTGAACATACTAAACAAACACAGTAAAAAGATCGGACTGAAGATACACAAAGACAAAACGAAATATATGACAAATTATGAAACAGATGAAGATATAAAAGTGGAAAATAAAGTAATTGAAAGAGTAAACCAATACAAATACCTTGGCCAAACAATTCAAATGGAAAATCAAACAAGCTGTGAAGTGAGTGCAAGAGTAAGAGCAGGATGGAGCTGCCTTGGAAGGTACAGAGAAATTTTCCAAAATAAATTCATACCAATATCCCTCAAGAGAAAAGTGTTCAACCAATGCGTAATCCCCACGATCACATATGGATGCCAGACATGGACCATGTCAAGACAGATCACCACGAAACTAAGAACCACCCAAAGAGCAATGGAAAGAAAAATGCTAAACATAAAGCTACAAGACAAAGTACCACACACGGAAATACGAAAACAAACAAATGTTACGGACTTGGTGAAAATGGCTCTCAGATTAAAATGGAGATGGGCAGGACACCTAGCCAGGACACAAGATAACAGATGGACAAAAAGATGCACAGAGTGGAGACCGAGGACGGGGAGAAGATCACGAGGACGGCCAGTAGGACGATGGAGAGACGACATCACAAGAACAGAGGGTGCGACCTGGACAAGGAGTGCGCAAGATCGAAGCAAATGGAAGGCATTGTCAGAGGGCTACATCCTGCAGTGGAGGGACAACGCCTAGGTTCAAGGTTCAAGGTTCAAGTCTCTGGAGACATAAGGCTATCTCAGATATTTAAACTTATAGGTCTAGCCCGTCAAGGTGACGTCGGCACAGTTAAATATAACTCTAGGATGGGCTGGCAACTCCCAGCCTCACCAAGACAATTCAATCACAGTTATATATTTCATACATTAACTCTAGTTGCAGCTCTAGACTAGATGACAGTTTAACTTTGCATCTTGCATTCTCCGGCAATCACTCCTGGTAGATTCATCAAAACTCTCCTAACGGATAAATGTCACGCTCTTCGCCTTCTTATTCATTGTCAATATCATCAAGAGATTCGATTACTCACGCTTGCCCTGACGCTAGGCCAGGGAACAGTGGACAATAGCGTTGTTTAATTTCAAATCAGCCATATGGATCGATGACTAGATCTACATCCAGACATATTGTACTTTGTAGGTAATGATTCGCTCAAGTGGAATCCCCCCTGACTCCTTCGCAGTTGGATAGTCTGCACGGAATGCAGTCCCCCGTCGGCTGCTTTCCCAGCTCCCCAAATGCTATCAATACGCCTGCCTTGATTGGTTGTCAAATTAACGCCTAAGTGACGTAGACAAATAAGTTCTCACCCCTAAGTCGAAAACGGGGTGTTAATCTTCATCAATAACCCATTATCTTCCCATCTCAATATCCACCATCTCCCCTAGTATATATATTCCCGCTGATTCTCTCTATCCCATTCACAAAAACACCAGTGATATTCTATTTACTAGTATACTACTGTTTATCTCCGCCTTCCTGTTGTTCAACGGCTCCCCCTCGCTTAAAATGACGTCATCAAAAATCACAGTCATCGTATGCATCCTTGGCCTTATCTACAAATGTCGTACTACCCATGTTCTATTTCTTCACCCCCTCTCTATAATTAATTCGGTTATTTCCCTTTGACCACTGACCGCACACCAATTACATTTTGATTATGACACAGTCTTCCTGGTGGGTTATGTACCTTGTCCACTAAGCGGATTATGTACCTTGTCCCCTAAGTGGGTTATGTACCGTGTCCACTAAGTGGGTTATGTGCCTTGTCCACTAAGTGGGTTATGTACCTTGTCCACTAAGTGGGTTATGTACCGTGTCCACCAAGTGGGTTATGTACCTTGTCCACTAAATGGGTTATGTACCTTGTCCACTAAGTGGGTTATGTATTTTTCTAATTAACACAGTTATATTTTAACTAAATAAAGTGTGCCCCAATTATAGTTCAACTAAATACGATGTACCCCAGTTATTTTTCAAATAAATAAAGTAATGCCCCAAGTATATTTCAATTAAATTGAGTGTACCTCGATAATATTTCAACTAAGTTGTAGCGTCCCACTAGTAGGACGATCGATATTTTCTCACTCCCCCCCCCGCTTGGCGAGTCTCACTCGGCGACCTTCCTCCCCCCTCTCGCCAGCAAGGCCGGTATTTCTCTTTGATGTGGCTTGTTTGTTTCACTGTAGAAAATCTAGAAGGTCTAAGAAAGTACTGCGGTATCCGAGATTACGCTAGGTCGACCTTGAGTGATGTAATTCTGTGACGTGTCTGTGTACGATTGGGTGGCTGGTATGTGTCCCGAACGATCTAGGTCTGTCTCGTGCTTATGGGGCGGTTAAGCCGCTTCCTGAACGTTCCTGGACAGAATGTATATAAGGAGGGCCAGGCGAGCAGGAGTGTGCAAATCGTGGGTGAAAATCGTAGGGTGAAAGTCGTGGGTGTAAATCGTAGATGTGCAAATCCAGTCATAGTTAGAAATGTGTCTTCCCGGCTAGCTAGGTGTAAGTAACCTGTGGATATCAGCTCTTGTTTACAGTTATTAAACGTTAGTATTAATTGTTCATCGGATCCTGTTATTTATTTTTACAACAGTTCGAGACAGTTTCGTTTTTAAGGGGCAGACGATCAGTTCATCTGACTCGCCCCATCATAACGTGCTGAAATTTGCTTCAACTGTTACATAAGTAAAGTGAACCTTAATTATGTTTCAACTGAAGGAAGTGTGCATTAAGTATATTAAGAAGAAAGTTGAACAAAACTTCAAAATGAACCCCTTCTTCCCGTAGAGTTGGCAGCTGTTAGACATAGAATATTAATAAATAGTAAAGCAACGTTTGCTCCACCCTGTACATCCGATTTCTTGCAGTGTCTGGAAATTCTGTTGTCTATCCGTGTGTCTGTGCGTTTAGACATTTGGTTTTATCCACAGCCTTGCCTGCGGGAAAGCCATGGGAACAACTGTTGCTATCGAAGCACTTCCTTGTTGTAAACATTGTTGCCAATGGCAGTTTCTTTCTCAGTGTGGCATGGTCTTTATTTTATCTGTAACGTTTAGCATTCTTGTACCTGTTCACTCCCATGGGGCTCCGCAGAAACGTCTTATCTGACTGTCCGTCTGTTTGTTTGCCTGTTTGTCCCATTATACTCTCACACCATTAAAAGACAAGCTTCAAGGACTTTTGAGGAGGCGCGCCGCATCAAGGCCCAGGCTGCTAGAGAACTTCAGCACCGGGCAGTCAATCCCCGCCAACAGCAGACATCCAGTGCCTGTATGCTGGCTACTCTGCAGGTCCCAACTTGCAGTATGGAGCTATCTCCGCATACACAAATGACTATACAGATACGTCCTTCTCGAATACGGGCGACCATCATCACCCTCACACCTAGCCCTACTTTTACGCATCGCCTGATACTGTTCAACGAACTGTCATTAGAATTGAGATATTTTACCATTGAAATTGCTTCAAATTAAAAGTTTTCTCCGTTTTAATTCAGTGTCATTTTTTGTGTGTTTAAAACAGCCCGGAGAAGCAATCATGCCTTTTCCAGTGCCCGCGAAGAAGGCCCCGCCCTGATTCAGACAGAGACTAGACGTTACTTCACCGGTGGCCACTTCCAGGATGTCTTTTACATTGCCTATTCCACTTAACAACATTCAGATTCTGAGCCAAGGACGGTTACGGTTGTGATCGTTTGAATTATTGCCTCAACGGGATTTCATGTACACTATAGAGATTTTAAAAAGTCACTAGCTCATGAATCTTTGTTGCTTGAACTGTTTTTGAGAAAACTGTTAAACTGTGGAAAATAAGAACAAGAAAAATTAGGAGAGACGGTTGTGTATGGCAAAACCCAGCATTAGAAAGAAATCAAAAAGAAACTACATCATCAGCTTACTATAATGGAGCTGGGGGGGGGGGGGGGTGAACATGTAGGCTAAGCACCTAAAATTTCATGATTACGTGATTAAAAAATTATGGATGAAATTTTGTGTAGTGTCTCAAATTTTGACGATAGATTACTAGACACATACACGCTGGACAAAATTCAGTTTCGATATTATCTGTTTATGTTTTATTTGTTTCTTTACCAGCAAAAAAGAGACGCGTCTTCGTCCAGTAAAATCCAAAAACTGTCATCGGAAATTTGGTCCTTGGCCTTTCTTTTTGTTCTTCACCTCCCAATACACGCTGGAAGAGCCGATTATAAACAAATGTCATAAGATGTGTGAGTTAGTTTGACAAAAGCACAGTGTGTACAATAAATCCCAAAAGGATTAGAAATGGAAGGAAAATAAACACACAAACAAACTTTCCGTCACTGGAGACCTTCGCCAAGTTCAAATAAAGTAAAAAAAAAAGCTGGTATAACTGAAACCACATTTAAAGAACAAAAAACAAATTGCCAAAAAATGAATATTAATTAATCTTCAAACGGCTACCTAGCTGTTGTTAGACCTTTGTCGAGGCAAAAGACTGCACCTTATAGACTTTCTGTTGTTGCTGTTGTTGTTGAAAAGATTTTGAGAAAATTGGCAGAAATTGGCAGCAGTGTTTGAACTGGTGTGATACACTCAATACACGCATCTGTGTCAGACATTGAAGTCAATGCCACGTTTAAAAAAAGACAAGTAGGGGGAGAGAGAGAAAGAAAGAAAGAGAGAGAGAGAGAGGAGAAAGAGAGAGAGAGAAAGAGAGGACAATCATCTAACTGGTCAGCGTATACTAACCTTTTCCTGTTAAAGATGTAACCATCACACCAGCCCAACTGCATCAGCGATTGGAAAGAGAAAAGCAAAGAGCTTCTGAGTAGCCAGGACACGCTGTGGTGATGTTTAGTGAACATACGCATGATTCCTTGAAACATTGTCTTGTTAATGTGAGTAGTAGACGGAGATTATGATGACATTTCAATTGAATGAAAGTTCCACGAAATTTCTCATTTCTGCGTCTCCGAGACCATCATCAGCAAGGCCAGGCCCACACTGGCCATTTTGCTGCATTGCAGTCGCGCCTCATTATTATTATTATTATTATTTTAATCAACGCGAATGAATGAACATGCAAACACATGTGAGACATGGGCACATTGCAGTGTCAATGGGAACATGAAACTAAGTCAGGTCTGCGACATCCTAACAAGCTGTATTGTGCCCCCATAGTAACTCCTCTTGTCCACAGCATCCGTTCCGCTCTGCTCCTCACTGCTATTGAGGCAAAGAGAGTTTTACATACGTCATTATCCGTAAAAATAGCGTGAAATTTAAAGATTAGCCCTTCTCGATTGACTGAGACAATAAGGCAAGGCATGCTGCAATGTCATTTGGTTTTTCTGCTATTGATAATACAAATCATGTAACATACTGAATGAAAATGCATACTGTTGTTTCCGTGGAATGGATGCATCAGTCAACTTTCAGATAATTCGTGTGCCAAGGGAAGTAATTTTTTAACAGAAAAGTATACGCAGTTGCTCCTCATGATAACACAATACAGGCCCTGCAGTCTCTCGGCCATATATACACTAGATTTCAGGCTACGTGATTTCTCCCATGACATTACCAAATCAACAATTCTTCTTATAACAATAGTGATACTGTAGAGAGACAGACAGACATACTGACAAACAGACAGATACACAGAAAGACAGATAAACGGACCGACGGAGGGGTGGGCAGGTGGATGAATGGACAGACACAGACAGACAGACAGATGGACGGACGGACCTACCGATAGATAGATAGATAGATAGATAGATAGATAGATAGATAGATAGATAGATAGATAGATAGATAGATAGATAGATAGATAGATAGATAGATGGATAAATGGACCGACGGAGGGGTGGGCAGGTGGATGAATGGACAGACACAGACAGGCAGTCAGATGGACGGACGGACCTACCGACCGATAGATAGATAGATAGATAGATAGATAGATAGATAGATAGATAGATAGATAGATAGATAGATAGATAGATAGATAGATAGATAGATAGATAGATAGATAGATAGATATCCCAAGTCCAGTAGAAAATTCTTGTATAACAGGCAATGGTTCTAGTCAGAAACTTCTTGCTTGTAAACCCTTTGAGCAGAAATCAATAGACTTAGAATTACAGTCACAATAACGTGCGTCCATAAGGTTGCCAAGGTAACACAGTTACCAACGGAAAGCAGCTGGGGATGGTATAAACAAAATAATCGTGACATGGTTGTTGTACGGCGCGGCAGGCTGGTGTCACAAACATTGAATACTGCAAGGTGATCTTTTAACTCGCTATTCCCATATTTAGCTTGATATCCCAAACTTTTGGGACTAGCAAAGCTGATTTAAAAAAGATAAATCGTTCTGCAAATTAACAAACAAAAAATACGCACACTAAGACATCCAAGACACAGGGTGAATACTATTCTTTTTTGTTCAATTATGAAGCGGTGTTGTGGAATTGTTGCATTGTTGTCATCGATGGCGGGAGCGCAAGTCGACGGGTGGAAAATGATGAATTAATTCGTCTCCATATCCTGTGTCTAGGGGTAGATTTTGCTTTCATCTCTCTGTCTCTATCGGTCTGTGTGTCTGTCTGTCTGTCTGTCTGTCTGTCTGTCTCTCTCTCTCTCTCTCTCTGCGTGTGCGTTTGTGTGTGTTTCTCTCTCTCTGCATGTGTGCGTGTCTCTTTCTTCTGATCTTACTTTACCTCTGTCCCATGTTCCTTCTTTCATTCTCTTGCTCTGTGTTACACACACACACTTTCTATGACCCCCAGTGTCCTCTCTTTCTTCAGCTGTGTATTTTTCTGTCCGTCTCTCTCTCTCTCTCTCTCTCTCTCTCTCTCTTTTACATAAGCACATACAACGCACATACATACACAAGAAAGGTTTACATAAAAAAAAAAAAAAAGAATAGTCTAAGACATTTATTTGGAAATTCTTTCTGTAAGACTATTCACATTTATAAATCTCAGTTTGCCAGTCCAATGAGGCTTTCAGAGTCGTGCTCTGAACAAAATATTACAGTACGCTGAACGTAACTGCAACAATGCTCTGGTTGGGCTTTGGCATCTGGCAGTATGAAGATAACAGCAGAGGCTGTCCAATTGCACATATACTGAAATGTCACATTTAATGTCCGTCTGTTGCCAGCGAAGCCCATGGTTTCTGTTATGTGTTTTCGTACATAAGTCCTGAACATTTACAGAGGTAAGATGGTATGACATTCTCTTGTGTGAAATTTAGTGGTGTGAGGTAAGATCTTTGTTTTGGGGGGGACCTCAGCTGTAGGCTCTTGGACCCCTGTTTTTCCGCGAAATTTCTATGTTCCTTTCTTTCTCGTTTATTTTTCTGTCCCTGTCTGTCCTCACAGCGGTCGCTGGAAGGCGTCGGGAAGTATGAGAAGAAGAAGAAGAAGAGGAGGAGAAAGAAAGGCCAGACAAGAGCGAGTAGTGGTGTTAGCACTGTAGTGACATTCTATAAGCCTGACGTAAGTTGGTCAAATTCAGCTGTTGGGCAAATGTTTCTTACTAATGGATTTCTGTACCAGTTCTTGGAAATTTGAAAATGATATTAATTGAAATATGTCGTGTAAAGTAAGTCTTTGCTGGGCCTGTAGTAAATAAGCTTAACCGGCGTCTGTCCGTTTTAAATGAAATAATAATCCAGTCTAATGAATACATGTTCTTTATGGGTGCGTTTGTATTATCTCTTCCTTGGAATTTTAATCAATACTGTATGCATTTAAAGACGAGACATTGCTTGCCACAGTTACTGACTAAACCTTTTTAGAGGGCTTCAGAATCATCATCATACAGGTTTAGTTGATACTTAGATCACAACGTGAGCATTGTTAATTTAGACACTTAGGCGTATGTTTTTCAAAAATTATATTCATTCCATTTATTTCGTCCTCGCATGGTGTTCTCTTTCGGTTTTTGGAGACTTTATTTGCATAGCACACCACTGCACATGGGCTACTGTGGAGAGAGAAAGAGAGAGAGGTGGGGTGGGAAGAAAGAGAGAGACAGAGATAAGATAAGATAAGAATCACTTTACTATCCCATGAGATATATTTTCTTTCACAGAGCGTTTAAGAGCACATACGTGGTACACAGACCTTACGCATCATTATATAAACATCTATTATATATTTCAGTAACTCGCAACCTTTGGCATGACTAACTGACCAAACTATACACTCTTCAGGCCTTAAATTTGGCAGGAAGGTGGCAATTGAGATAAGAAAGATGATGGCTATAATTAAAAGTTGTTTACATCAAGCATGTATTTTTAATAAATAACAATGTTTATTGCTATGTAACATCTGTATTTTTGCATATTTGTTTCGTAATATATAGTACCGTCCATGTCATAAAAAGTAACCGTGTCAAGCGTTCAGTTTGGTGCGTAGTGTTCTGGTGCGCATGAGTTCTGAAGCAGAACTGCAGATTACTACTTTTATTGTAAGCCTACATATCCTTATGCGCGACGCGACAATGAGTCGCTCGCGATCGTCGCTCGAGACCAGTCGCGCGAAGTGTCTCCTTATGCGCTAAGATTCGCTAGCGAAAATCCGGGGTCAAGCGATGTCGCTCGATCGCCCGAGTCAAAAGTGTCTCCTTATGCGCGAGCGACGTCTCGTCGCGTGTCAAGTCGCCATGTTTGACCTTTTTCTTTGCGAGGATAGACCCAAGACCAACTACGTCAGGGCGGTGCAATTCAGCACTTCCGTCCGCCGAGTCAGGAGTTTCTAAAAATAGTTCGGCGCGCACAATCATAAACACAGGCATGCTGTCATTACATGCGATTGGTCGTTCGTGTTGATCTTGGAGGAAATCCTGCACCTTATTTGTAATTACTGCAGATATAGACAATTATCAATCAAGACATTTGACACTAGTGGCTGTAAAAGAATATGATGGTAGCACAGGTGAAGGGCTGGCAAGACCTAGGACAACCTTGATAGAGACTGTAGATTTTTTTCTGAAATTGTTTTCCAAACAGACATTGCAAAATGCGAAAGTCAAGGCAACATACGCCACCACTTTCAAAGCAAGTTAAAACATCTACCTTGCACACTCAAGCACAAGTATTCCAAATGCAACTGTTGCACATTGGATGATGATGTTAATTTGTTCCTGACAATTCGACTGCATCACCAGGTCAGCCTAAGAAATAGTACATCAAAACAGAAAATTTCGGGAAAGAAACTTGGAAAACTGAAGAAGCTGCCACAGAAGTAACACTTTCTTCTTCTCCTTTCGTTCACCAAATCTAAATCTGCAGATTTGTTCTTTTAAGAAAATCTATGGCTTTCTGCAGTTGTGACAGAGCACCATAGAGTTTGACATTCAGGTCGGTGGGTTTGGGCCAATATGTTTCCCGTAGTACTAAGAGGAGTGTGCAGTTCTGCAATATAATGCTCTTTGTTTTGAGGAGACTGGCTGCACTCACATTTTTATGGCCGATGTTCCTATTTCAAACTTTGTGAACATATTGTGGTGGAGCCTATTGTGGCCAGTTCTTAGTCTGAACAATATCACTTGATCCTCTCTGTTCAGGAGATGATGTTTATCCTGTTGGTTTATTTTGCTGCCTTCTGTTGTTTTTGATGAGGTTTTTCTTGTTACATTAGTTTAAGAGGCACTGTGACTGCTCCAAGCCAGAACCCACCTTGGCCAGTTGGCCTGCTTTCTCAATGCCTGGCACTCCACAATGTGGTGGTACACAATGTGATGGTATCCACTGTATGACTATCCTGTTTCGATTTCCAAGGTGCGTAAAACATTTCTTCAAGTCGTTAAGCTTGCCAGCTTGAAAGGCGGTAACACTTTCAAATTTCATTATCATCAGAATATTACGGATGGAATTTGGTGAGTTCTTGTTGTTTTTTTAATCGCCCATCTGATCACTTTTCCTACTTCATTACCCTTTTTCTGCTACCCTGGTTATCTCTATACTTTTCCGTAAAATTAGAAGACGTAAATTTCTCGTCTGATGTATGTGAGAACTTCATTCAAAGTTTGAATTTTGTACCCATTTATTTGTTTTAGTCATTGAAATAATCGCACATCTGGTCTCTTTTCCTACTTCATTACTCTTGTTCGGCTACCTTGGTTATCCCTACACTTTTTCATAAGATTAGAAGATGTACAGTTCCCTTATGGTCTTGTGTATGTAAGAACTTTATTCAAAGTTTGCAGTTTATACTCATTTATTTGCTTTAATAATTAAATCAATTATTTGAATAGATTATCTATTGTACCGTGGCGTAGTGGGTCTTGGGATAGACGTTCAAGATGTATGTAGTGCAAGGAAAAAGTACTACACATGGTGCGCACAATGAATCAGCACACGCAAGATATTTCGACCAATGACTATGCTTTAAATCAGACACACCTCCAGACAGTCTGACGCGACCACCTAGCCGATCGCGACATGACTTGATCTCACGCGATGGTCGCTCGAGACTAAACGTCGCGTCGCGTATAAGGAGATGGCTTCTCACAAATCTTACTCGATTGATTTTGGAGCGACAACAATCGCGAGCGACTCAACGTCGCGTCGCGCATAAGGATACGTAAGCTAAGAGAGAGAGAGAAAGGGGGGGGGGGGAGGGCGATGGAGCACATGATCGTTTATTCCGGGCAATGCCCGGTAGGTCATCTAGTATAGTCATTATAACGCAATAAACTCAATAGGCTACTAGGCATATTTATTACATGAAGTGACCTGGTACGGGGGACAAGAGAGGAATAGACGGAAAGGCAAGGAGAGCCGAAAAGTAGGTTTATCCTGGCCAGTGCCGGGAGTTTCGGCTAGTGGAGAGATATTATACAATGTCACTTGCAAAGTACTGCATTATAAGCTTGACACAAGCAGATCGGTTTTGATTCAAATAGTAATCAACAGTACTTAACTGAACAGGTGTTTCCTTTATTCATGCAAAACCATACCATTTCTGGGGAATTCCCAGTGGTATGGTTTGTGTTGTGTAAATTAAGTGCAGCAAGCAGTGTCGCGAATGAGTCTGACATAAGTATACGTTAATTAGTTTGTCAATAATAGTTTACAGTACTGAACAATGTCTGTGCTGTTGTATATTGCTGTTTTTATGCCTTGTTAATGAGTATCCACGAATCCATAGCATTTCATAATTTATGTCTTTGTAGTGTGTCGCATACTGCTGATAACATGTAATACCATGTAAATATGCTTGAAACACATTAGTTGTTTTAACTACAATAATAATCCACAGTGCTGAACATTGTGTCGTCATTTTGTTGTAGTTGTTGTTGCTGTTTTGTTGTTTCCATTATTAATGCGTATCCGCGTACCCATACAACTTCATTGGAATTTATAGTGGTAAATTATGTGTTGTGTAGTGCTGATAGTGGTACTGATAGTGGATAGACGGGATGTAATTCGAGCGCAAAATAAACTTGAAACACGTAAGTTGTGTTAACTGAAGTAATGATCCACAATGCTGTACAATGTGCCGTCATTTTGCGGTCGTTTTTGTTGTTGTTGTTGTTGTTGTTAAATTGTTACTGTTGTAGTCCCTCATTAATGTGTATCCGCGTATCCATACCACATTCGAATTTACAATGATAAATTATGTGTCGTGTAGTGCTGATAGATAGCGTGTATTACGAGCGTAGATAAACTTGAAATACGTAGAAATACTTAGGTTGTGTTAAATGAAATGATAATCCAGTGCTGAACAATATGCCGCCGATTGTTGTTGTTTTATCATGTATTAAAGCGTATCCGAGTATCCATAGCACCTCATATTATATCTACAATGATAAAAATGAATATGTGCCGTAGTGCTGATAAACGGCATGTAATAAATAAGCTTGAAACCTGTAGGTTGTTTTAAAAGAAGTATTTTTTCACAGTACTGAACAGAGTGCCGTTGTTTTTATTGTTGTTTGTTATTATTGCATATCCATACCACGTCGCAGGAATTTGTGCTGGTGGTTGGTGGACATTTCTGGTAGGGTCTCCTGCTGCCCTATCATTTTGTTACATTCTGCCTATCCTTTTAAATCTCACTTTTATCCTAGGATATTATGAATGTTAACGTGCCGATCTACTTTCTCAAACTCAAACTCGAACTCAAGCTCTTGGGATGTTGTAATGGTAGTGCCTGTGTCGTGTAGCGCGGAGGGCGTGAAATAAATAAGCTTGATACCATACGTGTAGGTCTGTTTAAAATGATATAATTATCCACACAACTGCGCAAATTTCCCAGCAGGGCTATTGATCAGTAACCCGAGTTGTTCTGATATACGATCCTGCTTGAAGGGCCATACATAAGGTGCGTACGCTCGGAAAGGGGTCGGGGGGGGGGGGCTGTTTGTCTGCAGAGTATGAAAAGCGTGCAAGCATACATGGGGGGCGGGGGGGGGGGGGTTTCTTTCAGCAATTTAAGTTGTTAGATTAAATTTTTTTAAAAAGGTGTTTATAATAAGAATGTTGTTACAAGTATGTATGTCCCCCAAGTTTTTTTGCCCTAGGGGTATTTTAAAGCCTTTTGTGACTCCAGGGCTAGAGAAATCCTCCAGAAAATGAGAAATACTAACACCAGTCTTAATTAATTATTCTTTCAGATTTTCTTTTTGTTTTCCTCCTGTTTTTTGTTGAAAGGGCAGGGGGCAGAGGCAGGCATTCGATAAGATTTAGGGTTGAGGATAAGGGCGGGGTTGGGGATAGGTACGTATACGAACGTGCCCTTACCAAAAAAACGCTTGGGGCGCATACGTACAAGTAAGAACAGCCACTTGTAATGAAACAGTAAAACGGTCCATGCGAAATGATACTTAATGTTTTGGAAAAATCTGGCCATTGTCATGGACGGTCACCGTTCATATGTGCGTACACTCGTACAAAGTGCGACCTGAATTCTTATTTGTTCCATCTCCATATTCTGCAAAACTGGAGATCGTTTGATTTGTAGAAGAGGTATAACCAATAAGCACTATAACATTCACGGAAAACAGCTGTTTCACAGTTCCAGGTTATTCTAATTGCTTATGACCTATATTATGAATAAACGCGAATGTATGTATGTTTGTTCGCAAAAGAAGACTGCCTGATACAGCTCGGATTTACATGAAATTTTGAAGATGTCTTTCCTTTCGCCCTGCAGAAGCTTCTTCCTTTACATTTGAAGGCGCCAGATCGCGGGGAAGTAGTAGTAGTAGTAGTAATAGTAGTAGTAGTAGTAGTAGTAGTAGTAGTAGTAGTAGTAGTAGTAGTAGTAGTAGTAGTAGTAGTAGTAGCAGCAGCAATAGTAGCAGTAGTAGTAGTAGTAGTGGTAGTGGCAGTAGTAGTAGTAGTAGTAGTGGTGGTGGTAGTAGTAGTAGTAGTAGTAATAGTAGTAGCAGCAGTAGTAGTAGTAGTAGTAGTAGTAGTTGTAGTAATAGTAGTGGTAGTGGCAGTAGTAGTAGTGGTAGTGGCAGTAGTAGTAGTAGTAGTAGTTGTAGTAACTTAGTAGCAGTAGTAGTAGTTGTTGTTGTTGTTGTTTTGAGTTTGTTTTGTGTCTCTGACTGCACACCTCCGGTCATCCTTTTCACGAACGCACGGGCCCGTGAGTGTCGTCAGAGAGTATAGATGGATAGAGAGGATTTACTTCCGCCAAATCGCGAAACTAGATCGCTGCGGTAAACAAGAAGTTGAAGAATTGAAAGAGACCTTCTTCACCAGAGATAGCGTACATATCTGTTTACTGTGGTTTGTTCATATTTTTGGGATGATTGAAACCATTTAGAGCCGTTTGTAAGCTCTTACGCCCCGTGGAAATGCACAAACTGGCATTGTTTACCGCAGCGACCTACTTTCCGCTCCATGCTAACAGTGGTTTCGCAGAGCCTCCCGTGTCTCCCGTGACGTCAGCACTTTCTGCCGGCTGATTTAAAGTATTCGACGTGCTCGCGGCTAAAATTAGAACACAGAAATACCCTGCTGCCCTATAATGACCTCAAATTGATTGTGATAGTTAAAGTTGGAAGCTTTTGTTGTTTACTCTAATAAATTGTTTTTTACTTTAATAAATTGTTTACTCATTAAAAGTCGTTTTTTTATTATTCTAAAATCTTGGTTACAATGGCCGAAGGTCCAAGTAGCCCTCCGCAGCAATAAGCTTTAAAGTCCCCGGGGATCGCAGCTTTTAAGCTTGTCACTTTATTAAGAATGCAAGGCCTCCAGTGTAATTATGAAGGTCTTGTTAACCGCTTAGCTTTAAGTTCTACAAAATAAGCATATTATGCATGGAAAGAAGTAAATTAATGTGTACGTGGGCATATTGTAAAAGGTCTTAAAGTTTGCTGTATTTTTAGTGAGTTGAACAGAAGGAAGTGTTCCTGCACTTTCCTGGACCCGCCTGCTGCCTGCAGGTTAAGCATAAAATTGGGACCGGATCGCAGCGCAGTTTCGTCGAGGAGAATCTAAAAGTATGACCGGAAAGGCTGTTTTCTTGGCCCCATTTTTCGGTGTAGAGCAGCAGGCGGGGCTGTTGTTACCCTTTCTGACCTTCTGCCGGGTCGGCTAGCAACACTGAGGCCGCAAACGTCTAAAGGGCCCCATACACGCACGAGCCAATGGATGGAAACCAGGCACCGCGCCTCACCTCGGGCCTGGCCCGGGGTTATTTTTGAACCCACACGCAGCAGCCACACCTGGGGGTATTTTTTTGGCGCCAAATTAAAATCACTGCCTGTCTTTAGCTAGTCGCCGAGTCGACACTGGATCTAGAGGCTCATTCATGAACTCAGTGCCGACAGACGAACGAAAGGCTGTCTGTGGACTAATTGTCTATTCTCTGCTAATGAAAAGAAAAAATGTAGGGCGAAAAATAGGACTTTCTGGTCCAAACAATGGCTTCTACACCTTCACCCACACCAATCTTCTCAATAAGTTGTGGTTGTATCCTAGTGACTTTTACAACTACTTGCGTATGGATGAAGGAACCTATATGGGATTGTTAAACCTTTTAACTCATTTAATAGAAAAGCAGGACACTGTGATGAGATCGGCCATTTCCTCTCATGAACGGTAAAATTGACATGCCTAGGATTTCTCCCTCTTTATCTTGTTGGAGGAATCCTTGCTTTTCACTCTCCACAGGCAGTCATTACATGTATAATTATAGTTCAATAAATTGCAATGTCCTTTCTTTTGACTACGAAGCCATTTTCACACAATATTTCTAGTCAGTGTAAAATCAACTGACTCTTCTCTAGGTTAGCAAAATGAACTACAACACACTACATACGCACGGGATACGAGTGACAGACACTCCCTTGTCTAGCGTAGTAGTAGTGTAGTACTAGGCGGGTGACAGAACAATAAATTGTCTTGCAAAATTTTAATTAAACATCGTACCGGCCCGGTGTTTTGTATCAAATTCATGGTAAATTTGACGCTGATTACGAATCTGAGGTCAAAATAGCAAAAATGTAAAAAAAAAATATTTATTTTTACCCTACTACTCCCCTCTACCTGCGGCCCGATGGAAAAATATATGGCAGAGCCTAAATTTCTGGCCCCGTGCCGCACCCCGGGCCCGGCCTCATGAAATCGGCCACACACGCAACGATTTTCGACGGTTTTGGAGATCCGGGGCCAGATCCGAGGCCAGATCCTTACGTGTGTGGGGCCCTTAACGTAAGTTATGCAAAATGTGTGGTTGGAACAAACAACAACTCAGGTCGCGAAAGAAGGGGGGGAGGGATAGGAGCCAAGTGTTCAAAAACGTTAGTTAGATGATCCCCTCCCTTAGAACAAAAACAAAATAGCCAAAATCGAGGGCACATACTTTATGGAAAGCCCCTTCAAACATTATATATCAGAGAAATTTAATGACTTCTGTGACACCTCTGAATTAAAAAAAAAACAAACAAAAAACGTGCCAGCTGCCGCCTGGGTAAATGGAAATGTTTGAATGGCAACTTTCATGAATAAATCAACGTATTTCGGTGACTAATAGCTGAAATGCTAGTGATGTATGTGCTTATATGGCGATACTTGTCAAGCTTATTAGTATGGATAGTTCGTTGTCCATACTGAAGTATGTGCATCGACAGGGATACTTATCAAGTGTATCGGTGCGGATAGTGAATTGTCTCCACTGAAGTATGTGCACTGGTTGCGTGTCAATCTGCTGTCTCTCTGTCTCATCTCTCACTCTCTCTCTCTCTGTATGTCTCGCTCTTTCTCTCTCTCTCTGCCTGCCTGCCTGTCTGCCTGTCTGTCGCCCCCCCCCCCTCTCTCTCTGCCTGTCTCACCCTCTTGTTTTCTTTCAGTCTGTCCGTATCACTCTTCTTCTCTCCTCTCTCTCTCAGTATTTTGTTCTCTCTCTGACTCTCTTTCTCTCTCAGAAAAGATGCACACTCAGACAGACACACATGTACACACATATACGACCTCTCTTTCACCCCAGATCAGTTCATCTACAGGACACGGACATTGTTTTAATCCATGTGAAAATGAAGATCTGCAAATTGGCAGCCTGTTAGCTATTACACCTCAGTCAAATAACAAATAGATTAATACAGAAGCTTGTCAATTAATCTGAATTAGTTTCCAAGAGCCGAGTTTCGTTAATACATTCGTTATTTTGCTGTCATCTGTCAAACCGGCTGTCATACAACGTCTGACATCAGAAACCAGAATGATGCCCACATCGATCGATAAATCTACAGCTAGCTCATTGCCTTGTCTCTAACTCACCAACTACAGCATTGAGATTATCTTTGCAATCGACCAATGCCTTCGGTTCTTCATCTACTCAGCGATGGAGAGCTGGTATATTATTATTCCCGCCACTAACCTCATCCGACAATTTTCCAGTTTGTGAAATCGCCACAAAGAATGCCTTTTTTTTTTTCTTCTTAATCATGTAAAAACATCGACCTATGTTAAGATTACTCTCGTAATTGTACGAAGCTCTAGCAGACTGAAGTGGCAGCGCTGCTATTTTGAGACGCGTGGGAGATGGACGTGAAATATTGATGATCACGCTGCCGAGTACTGCTGTGCTCATGATGTTGTGGTCTGGCATTAGTGTGTGAACTAGCTCAGCGGAGTCTCTCCAACCGCATTCACTGTTGAAGGTAATATTAATTTTACTTTGTCAGTTGAAAATTACATACCATATCCAGTTAAATCATCAATGTGTTTAATTTTTTTTTTAAATGATTTATTAATTTATTTATACAGGTCCTTTTGTTTCTCGGGGGCCTCAGCCTAATGCTATTGCAAACAGGCCGTTTGTTTTTCTTTTGAGATGTGATGGTGGGTAGTTACAGTAATCAATGAGAAAAGCTGCCACGATTCGTACTTAGTTCTTAGACTATATGGTGACAGATTCTCTAGACAATGAGATGCAATTTAGAAAATCCCAAGATAAGGATTCTTTGTGCAGTTATTGAACTCATTTATGAACTTAAACAGTTTTCTCACTTGGAATAACCAGGAGTTTGAAGGGTAATGTTAAGAAACATTGCATTCAAGTATGCTTGAACCCGTGACATGATGATTAAGTGAATATGTGTGACGAGTCTGCACTTGTGTAATTTTTTCATAGGGCTATATAGCAAAATAATCCTCGTAACGAAATGCATGGCCAGAGACAGAGAGACGGCCGAGTATTATCTGCCAAGTTTAATGGAATTGCGTGACATTCAGATGCTTCTTATGTGCTTTAAAACCAGGGAAAAAATGTCCGTGGTTTATGGACTTTAGTAAAGAATGACAAGACTGTTGAAATAATTATTAAAAATCTCTCTCTCTCTCTCTCTCTCTCTCTCTCTGTCTATCCTTCCCTCCCTGTCTCTTCTCTCTCTCGTCTCTCTCACAAACACATACACACTCTCTCTCTCTCTGTTTCTCTGTCTGTCTCCCGCTGTCTGTTTCTCTCTCTGTCTGTCTCCCGCTGTCTGTTTCTCTCTCTGTCTGTCTCTTTCTCTGTCTGTCTGTCTATCTGATCTGCTTGTCTATCCATCTATCTGTCTGTCTGTTTGTTTGTCTGTCTCTGTCTCTCTTACTCTCTCTCTCTCTCTCCCGACATTTTCCTCTACGCGCCTGCAGGCTAAGCATATCAAAATTAGTCTGGAACTTGACGCACCTATAGGCAAGATGCTCGCCTTTCATGCCGAAGGTACTGGGTTCGAATCCCGGTCGGTGCAGGCATGTTGGAAATTTGGGATTTTTCTCATACTTTCCTGTCCGTGATCCTATGGTAGGTAGGATCGAGCATCTAGTCTTCTCGGATAAGGACGAAAAATTCGGAGGGCCCGTGTGCATGTTGCGCAAGTTAAAGATACCTTGGCACTTGGAAATCGAATAGAGCAGCCCAACAGGCCGCTGCTCGGGCAAAATTAGAAGAAAAAAAACACGAATCTCTACCACAACCAGAAAATAAAAACAAGAAATGTGAGGTGAAAATGCCAATGGCAGCGGACCTCCTAGAAGAAAGATCTAAACACAGACGCAGTTTCGTCGAGTAGAATCTAAAGTATGATCCGAAGGGCCGTTCTTGGCCTCGTTTTACGGTATCGAGCAGAAGGGGGGAAACCATCTGTTGTTACCCTTTCTGACCTTCTGATGCCACAAACCATCCCCACCTCACACTAAAACCCACATTCGGTGAAGAGAGAGAGGTGGGATGCAGGATGGAGCACAGGTGTATTTGCACGAAGAGAGAGAGATAGAGAGAGAGGTGGCATGCAAAAGGGAGTGCGTGTTAATCCCGGGCAATGCAATGCACGTCTTTAAGTATTTTTAAAAAGATGTTTTCTTATTCATTTGCCGACATTTACTATTTACAGATTACTGCTAAAGACATAATCTCCGCCGCCACGGTCTTAAATGTACCGGTATGATCAGCAAACAGAATATAACAGAAGAGATTGCTATTTGTTTTAACAATACGTATAGCCATCAAGCTAGACAAACAGCTGGTGAACCATCATAATGCGTGTTATTTAGAAAGAGCGGGATCAATATATCGATTTTCTCGTAAACTTCAGTTGAAATTATCTGAAATATTACAAGGGCTTACTTTTCATACTAAACCTTGTGGAACAGATTTTTTATTTGTAAGTAGTCTTGTCCGTAGCATTCGCTCCGCTGTTTCTGGGGAAAATGACGTACATGACAAAGTAAAACACTCTTTGCCTCTATAGCGGTGAGGAGCGGAGCAGAACGGATGCTGTGGACAAGTATACAGAGGCAAAGAGTATTTTTACTTGTTCGTACGTCGTTTTCCGCAAAAATAGCGGAGCGGAGCGGATGATGTGGACAAGACAACTTAGACTGTAGCCTGATTTTGAGATGACTCCTAAAACTCGCCCAAAATCGCCACAAGTGGAGCCAGCTGGTGCAGCGTTCGTCACTGCAGCGCCCTACGTCCCCGGCGGGTTATGGGATCAGTGACAGTGACAGTGACCTTTGGGTTTTGTAAAAAATGTTAATTAGTCCAAATTGTTAAAAAAAAAAAAAATGACTGCAATAGTAACTTGTGTTCAAAACTTTAATACGTTTTGGGAGTAGAAACTCAAAATCCTTCTGCAGTCTAACAAATAAATTTTGAAAATACCAGTTCCAGAAGGATTAGTGTGAAATATGAGCCATTGCAACAGTTTCAAATGAATTTGATAAACAGTTTCAGGGAAAATCGATGTTGATGTCGCTCAATCTAAAAAAAAAAAAAGGCATACCATAGTCCGTAGGTCTCAGTCCGTGTGCCGCGCTAAACAGTGTTTATTGTACTCGTCAAAAGCTTTTCACAACTAGCAGCGTCCCTAGGCGACCATTAATATTTTTATCGAAATGAATTCAACGCTGTCGTCGGGCTTTAGAGACCCGATCTTCGTACATTTGACTCTTTAAAGAAATCTGTGACAATACTACTTTTTGTTTTCTTTTTCCCCTCGCTAAAACTGTGTCTTGTTCTATTTTTATTAACCCTCCCCGTACGTCGCCTTTTACTACCCATTCCCGTACGTTGAGGGGTCTGCCACGACCCCACATTTTACATAGCGTTTTTTCATCTCACCTTCCCCGTACGTCGTGGGGTCTGATACTACCCCACATAACAGTACATGTAATAGCATTTTACTGACACACATGGTGTGTTACTGTGGTGTGTTCGTAATACAATGTACTACTAATAGCAACTGAGTAGGAAAAATTACTTTAAAAAGACAGTTTATTGTCATTGCGACCACATGCACATGTAAACATATTATACATTTACATAGTTGCAGTGACAAATTGTCTTTCTATACAATTTTTTCTTTTTTTAAAAAACGTGCCTGCATGTGTGTGTGCTTAATTATAATGGAGATATCTTTTTTTGGGGGGGGTTATATTTTTTAACCCAATATTAAGACCATTATGCACACTTAACATCAAACCAACTGACCACTCAGGACTTCACAGTGCACTGTGAATACATTTTGTGTCCAATCAACAAACATAAGAACTTCAGTTGATACCTTACTATTTGAGGTCTTTATTTTAGGAGGTTCACTGCCCTTGGCATTTACACCTCACTTTACTTGTTTTATTATTTCTTGTTCTGGCGGGGGGGGGGGGGATGATATGGATAAATTTTAATCTATTAATTTCAATTTTGCCCGGGCAGCGGCCTTTCGGCCTGCTCTTTACGATTTCCAACTGCCAAGGTATCTTTAACGTGCGCAACGTGCACACGGGCCCTCCGAATTTTTTCGTCCTTATCCGAGAAGACTAGGTACTCGATCCTACCCCCCAATAGGACCAGGGACTTGAAAATATGAGAAAAATCCAATTTCCAAGAACTACTCGATCCTACCCCCCAATAGGACCAGGGACTTGAAAATATGAGAAAAATCCACTTTCCAACATGCCTGCACTGCCCGGGTTTAGAACCCGGGACCCTTGGCATGAGAGGCGAGCACCTTGCCTCTAGACCACCTTGTCCCCCTTGTTGATACCTTACTCCACTCTCCAGCACTTTATATAGTATAAGTGAGGCAGGAAAAGTGTTCGTAGAGTCAAAAACATGATCCTCAATAGAAAGGACTTAGAAAGATTTGCTTGGAGGCTTCAAGGCCGAACCTGGCCTTCAACCAGAGCCTGTGCAATCGATATTTGAAACCCTCTACGGATGTCCTTGTGGGCTGTGGAGTACTCTGGCATCCTGCACCTGAATATAACAAGTGCAACAATGCTGGCCACGTCTAGCATGTTGTAGAAAAGTCGCATTGGTCAAGGTTTTGTAGATCTCGGAGTAGACGGAACAGCAACCATTATGTCCATAACATCAACACCGCCTTTGGTGGCGTTGTTGCAGGAGACAATTTCAGGAACTTTCTTTCTGCTGTCATCCACCGATAATGTGTGATGCATGGTGCTGAGAAGTTTAGTATTTCATTCTTCTTGCTGCCTGACTTGTAGCTGGCAAGAGAAGCTTTCTTCTGAAATCCGAAAATTGAATCATATTTTGGGATTTTCTTGTTTGGGATTTCAGGAGGTAAAAACCTTTTGTTTCTCCCAGCAATGCCTACTAGTGTCATTCCATTTTTTGCTAGACAATCCGCTAGTTCTATGTCAGTGAAAAAATTGTCACATGCCATGTTTCTACCTAAACCAAAGAAAGGTGTACACAATCTTGTTGCAAAGTTCCGGCCTAAATATTTCCCAATTTCCCTGCCCCCTTCCCAAGATAAAGTTCGCCTTCTAAGGGATAAAATGTGTCCGCATCAGCTGACCAGAAAATCTTAATGTCATACTCTCCTGGTTTGGAAGGCATATACTGTAGAAACTTACAACGCCCTCTCCACGGCACAAGTTGTTCATTTATGGTGATGCATGGTCCTGGCAAGTAGTGACGTTTCAAGTTTTAATTGAAAATGAACCACACTTCACGGAATGGAGCAAAAATGTCTCTTTCCCTCCTATCCGATCTTGTTTCTTTGTCATGAAATCGTAAATGTTCTGACAACTGCAGAAAACGATTCCTTCCCATGACAGATCGCACAGAATTGTTGCCATATACCTTGTCCCATATCAGTGTTGTTGGCATCAAGTTTTGGCCAATGGCACTGAGGTTGATGAACCATCCAATCAGCGCCTCAATTTCTGTCTCATCGGTCTCCACCCATGTTGCACCTTTGCTCCTTCTTCCTTCCAAGTTTGTGCATTTCACTATGATGGAAATCAGCATTCTGGTCAGGAAGAGACGGAATGCACTCAAAGGGGAATGGACGGATAAACTATTGATGGCCTTGTTCAATGGAGGTCTGAATATGTTCCTGGCTGGGGTTTTTGTAACTGCCGGTGGGTTTTTACTCCACTTTGTTTTGTCCTTCCCCTCCATTATGATGTCACCTGATGGTGTACCAACATCTTTTGCTGGTTCCAGCTCAGTGAGGGAGTATGCTTCCTTCTGTTTCATAGGCTCTCCCTCCTCCTGCCCCTATTCCTCCTCCTCCTCCACCCTCATCATCAGCATCACTTTCTGACAGTTCTGGGGTTTCTGTAATGAAAACGTTTTCCTCTTCACTGTCAGTTGACGCATCAAGGTCTTGATCCATTAGCAGGCGAAAGATGTTCTTACGGTCCATCTACAAAATGTAGTAAAAGAGAAAAGTATTAATTATATCAATATAAGGATAAAGATGATTGTATGTATAGAGCTCCCTCGTCCTGCTTATTTCGGAGGCTCAAAGCCCTTTACAATATTTATCTCCCCCGGCAGGCCAAACCATTCCAAAATCCGCCTCAACGTCCAAGGGAGCAGCCATTTTTGGGACGTACGTCCCCTCCCCATTTATACTCAGGCACGCACACACACCCACACATAATAATGATAATATACACACACATCACTCCCTGACAGGATCAAGCAGTGAGTTCATTTCAAGATGTATGCTACACGCAGAACTTTCGAGCTTTTCTCTGCTCCCAAGCAGCACGCATTTATCCAGAGACGACTGTACCGGTACTACTTTTACACCAGAGTGGGGTGTGAAAGATCCTTTCAAGTGCCTTTCCCAGAAAATACAACATCGTCAGCCCTGGTAAGGATTTGAACCCCGGACCCCCACGATCTCATGTCCGGCAGCCTAGCCACTAGGTCACTGGCGCCACAATACTACATACCAGTATAGAATACAGTTCTTATATTATCATCAGGCCGGTTCCTAAACTCTGTGCACAGCAGTCACAGCGCAATGCCTTTTCTCGTACCTCACTATAACAATAATAAAAATTTGTATAGCGCTTGAAATGTCGAAAAGGGCTTTTACAATGTCAAAGCGTTTTACAATAGGCCCAATACAATAAAAACTAACTACATTGTCCATTTGAAAAAAAAAAACAACAACATAAAATATGGATGTTTATACAATATTGAGCTGTATTATTTTTATGTGGTATGCCTACTCACCTTGAACTTGCTGTGGAGTTGTGAAATTGTGTTTCCTCAGAAGTTAACACATTTTTGACAGCTTTTTTGTGTCATGTCCATCATTCCTGCAAAGTTGTCATTCACTGAGGGGTCACGTGTATGGTCAGCCCCGTTGAGCGAGCAGCATACGGCTCAGCATAGAACTGCGTCGTGGCATCGAGTGGCGAAAATAAAATGCTGTATAAAATGTGGGGTCGTGTCACACCCCACGACATACGGGAAGGAATGAAGAATATTTTGCTATATAAAGCATGGGGTCGGGACAGACCCCGCAATGTACGGGAAAGGGTAGTAGAAATACACGCGCATTGGTGAGCAAAAATTCCAATACTTTTTAATTTTGAATATGTGAGTCTATGGGCGATGACGTCATTGAGGAATACATGGAGTATCGAGCTCCTGGAACTAAAATTGAATTAATGAGAGCACATTTTAGAGGGCGTGGGGTCTCTAATGACCCCCGACGTACGGCTAGGGTTAACATAATAATATGTGGTTTTGCCTACAGCATCCGCTCCGCTATTTTCTACCGAAAATGACGTATGAAAAACTCTCTTTGCCTCTATAACGGTGAGGAAGGGAGTGGAACGGGTGATGGAGACAAGTATACAGAGGCAAAGAGTGTTTTACTTTTTCCTCGGTTATTTTCTGTAAAAATAGAGGAGAGGATGTGTGGACAAGACCACTTAGTCTATCAGTACAACGCATGAATTTGTACTTATTTTGCAGCAAACGAGTCGGTCGATCAAAATCAACTGGTGCGCGCTTTGACGAACACATCACACTGTGCGTCATACAGATGTTCAGCCATTTTTCCTGATATTAGACCCACGCGCGTCGCATCGAAGTTCATTCGTCGAGCTCCTCTTTCTCATCTTCATTTCTTCAATAAGTTTTCTATTTTGGCAAAATTTTGGAAAGCGGGGAAAAGTTGACATTTCAATTTCCGTCGAGAAAAAAAAACAACTACGAAAGTTGTATTCTTTTCATATAGGTTATAGGGAATTTAACATACAATTATTTTCACAAAACAATTGTGGCGAACGTTCCTTGGTGATATTCCATATATGTGTTGTGTGCTTTGTGATCTGAAACATTTCACTAAAGTGTGTGATTTGTGATCTGAAACATTTCACTAAAGTGTGTGATTTGTGATCTGAAACATTACACTAAAGTGTGTGATTTGTGATCTGAAACATTTCACTAAAGGGTATGATTTGTGATCTGAACAATTTCACTATTGTGTGTGATTTGAGATCCGAAACATTTCACTAAAGTGTGTGATTTGTGATCTGAACAATTTCACTAAAGTGTGTGGTTACTGATCTGAAACATTTCACCAAGAAACCGTCCATGACAACTTGAGATATCTCTGCGCCCCCCCCCCCCAAGCCCTGTATCTGGCCCCATCTCTCTCTCCTCTTTCATAAACACACACAGGGAAACAGAAACACCCACATCCATAGACAGGCAGAGCAAGAGAGACGGACAGACAGAGAAACAAACATTCACATGTATGCATACAGAGGAGAGAGAGAAGATTTTTTTTAAAATTTGTCTATTTTTGTATGAAAGAGCGAGAGGGAGAGAGGGGGGTGATTTGTTTGTACGAAAGTGTTAGACAGACAGACAGACAAAGAGGCGGGGAGACAGAGAGAGAGAGAGAGGGGGGGGTTGCTGTTTGGGGGGCTGGCAACCCTCTCCCCTTCCCCCCAGGCGATCGCCACTGCCAGTTGGCAAACCCCTGTTCCCCACAAAGGTGAACTTGGGTGACACATAGGGACATGACTTCATCTTCAGCATTGTCAGAAGCTCCGTGTTTTTCCATTGGTCGGACCATATGGCAAAACTACAGGCTGTTTCAAAGAAAAAAATGTCTACTAAGATATGGCCAGCATATATTTTAGATTAAAAAGGACAGATGCTGCAACGCAATTCAGTAAAGTTGCATACAACATTAAGCAGTTCATTTCTGTTCACTATAAATGCAAACAAATTTTGAGACACCCGTGTAATTATAGCCAATGGCGATGTTGGGATAGGAGATATAACTTTGAATAACTATGATTGGTGGATATAATCTATATTCTTCTTGTCTTCTGTTCCCGCGGCTGGCAATTGCGTTACAGATGAGAATTTAAAAAGCAGCAAATTAACGAGAAAGAAGATACCCACATACTGAGCAGAACAAACTTGATGAGGACTATTGCTTTGGTACCGTACAAGTTTCACCATGACTTTATCTAAGATGTTGTTCTGTATTCTGGAATCGTTATAACACAAGGAAGGGTGTTATAGTGTTGACACCGGCATAATGAACAAGACAAACACAGACGTGGACCGTGCTGATAACTGCACTGAAGACGTACCTCCATCGGACATTTTCTTTGACAGTAAGTTTCATGTGTTCAGGGACGAAAAGATGAAACGCATCTCAAATATTTTCAGTTTATTCATGATCCATGTGTCTGGTTGTTTGTGCTTGAGTGTGTCTTGTGTGCTTGTCTTTGACAATAAGTTTCTTCTTGTTGTTGCTGCTGCTGCTGTTGGTGTTGGCCACGATAAAGAGACGAAATAATCAGTTGTTGTAAGTTTATTTATGTGTAATAATGTATATTGCATGTTTGCGTCTTATGTGCTTAGTTTCTTTTACCGTAAACTTTTAATTTTCGTTCACTGATTAAGAGACGAAATGAAAATGAGCACAGTTAGTTTAAGTTTATTTGTGTATTATATTTGTGTATGTATATTGTCTTAGGTGCTTCTGTCACTTACCTTTTTGTTCACTGATGAAGGATTGAAATCATCATAATTGGATCTAGTGGGAATCCCCCCCCCCCCAGCTTTTTTTTATTTTTGAGTAAATTGAGATGAAAGATTTTTGGCCCTTGGCAAATGCCTAGATCTCATTTATATTTCTGATGGATATATATATCCATGCCTGTAACAACGGATTGGAAACCCACGCTCTCACAAAAGTAGGAAAACTTTTCGTGACAAAATAAGAACATTTGGAAAAATATGGGACAGCCCACTTTTCTTTACAAGCAACCATTATGTGCACTGCATATCATCCGACTCATTAATTATGGGTTTTTAAAATGGAAATATATGCCACTGCACGTGAACGCTGTACGATTATCAGCAGTAGTAGGCCTACCAATAATATTTCACTGTCTTCAAACTATCAAGTACATTGTGACAATAATAATGAATGTTTAAAAAAAAAAAAAAAAAAGATAGCGATCTGGGAACTTCTGTTCTGCGATGATAATTATTGATGGACTAGAAATCTTTTCTCTCTCCCCCCCCCCCTTTAATTCTTGCGAACGTGTTTTCACTATCCTTAAACACCAGCATGCCGACAAGTGTATATGAACTGATGCCTGTATTGTTAACATGTTGGGCTGAAAGTAAATTACTGTCATTTGATTGTGACACATTTTATTTTTGGTCCCTAGCGGCTGCTTTTGCATGAGAACACATTTTTTTCTTAACAGACCCGTAGGATTAGGTATGCACATGCGACATGTGTCGTGTCGCGGTTCATGTTATTAGTTTCATGTTACAATCGACGCTGCAATGAACCCCGAGTTTGGCATGTGTGTACATCGCCACTCATTCGCTTGGATTTAATTTAAGCAAAAGTGCGACGCGATTGCAATTATGGGGCTTCTGGTCTAACTCAGCGTTGCTATGGTTTGAAGTCTTCTCATTCTAGCTACTGGTTCTCAACCTTTTTCAGGCAATCGCCCCAAGACGCTCCAAATTTTCTGTCATTGCCAGCTTTCACTCCCACCCCCTTACCAAAATCCTTACTCAAACTCAACAGATACATTTCACAAGAAGACAGACTATACACAAATTTTGATATTGTGTTTTTCAAAGATTTACTAATGAGAATATGGCGTGTTGATTATTTTATTCATTACAAAGCAGAAAACAGTATTTATATATGAAAAAAAAACAACAACTCTGTAGCCTACATAAAACCCTTCTATGCAGTGGCCGCCCCTTATTTGGCCCCCAATCCATTCATGTTTTGGCCCCTCCCCCTTATCACCCTTTTCTTCGTTTTCTCCCTACGGTACCTGGAAATCAAAACCGGCCTCGGAGTGGGCGATATAGCCCATGTTGAGAACCACTGGGCCTAGCCCAACTTAGCGTTGCCATCGTTGGAAGTCCTTGCTAATACAAAGGCACATTTAACATCCCAGGACGTCAGTAAAGGGCTTAGCTCTTATCTCTTGACTGAGTCACAAAGAGTTACAAATGAGTTATTGAACAAAAACTGCTCTTCATGCACGCTTTGACTCATCAAGGTGTCTCGCTCTATTAACCTCACCTCCTGGTTAATGTGCTCAGCACAGAAGACAATATTATGCTCGCCGATATCTCTGCACAACTTTACAGTTTGTTTTTGGAGACCAGTTGGGCTTACACATGGTCTAGCTCTTATTATTAATTCCCACCAGTTCACACACATTATTAATAATTATTTGTAAACACTTCATATTCAAAGTCAGCCCAGCGGATCTTCAGAAAGGACTGATTTTTGATAGTATTTGCGGCAAGTAAGCGGTTGTAAATTCCTAAATCTATGAAAATGATCAATCTAGTCATGAAACTCCAGACTCACTTTGATGTCCATCAATTTATAACTTCGCCGAACATCATAAACCCATAAGCTTTGAAAATATATTATAGCTACTACGTATTTTATGTTTGATTTTTTTAATTTGAAATTCCAGGAACCCCTCGTTTACGTTGGCCTAGTTGCTACTATCCAAACTTTTCAATTTAAAACGTGCAACGTGTATTCGCACATATGCATTTGTTGTTGTTATTGTTAATATTTTTTTCCGTTATTTTCAAAACATATACACATGGGCGTCTTTCTTTCTTGTGTTTGTTTTGAAATGGTCCTTAGGCCTACAAAAGATTCAAACTTGAAACGTGAAATGTGCTGTTGTCTAGCCAGTTTGGTGGGAATTGTTGAGAGTTAAATTAATGGGGATGGAACAGAGACAGGAAACAAAAAATGTTTGAATTTTATTTTATGTGGTCAGAACGAAGACCGGAATTGCCCGTGGGCCGAAAATGGATTTTTATGCATTTCAAGAGCTAAGTCCGGCCAGTTCTAACTCTCTTATTCTAAATTTCAACTTGGAAAAAAAAATTAAAAAAATGAAGGCTTAAGCTTACATTTGTGTGTGGATATGGCCAAATCGGGCTTAAAGAATTTTTTTTACATCTTTAAAAAAAAAAAATCAAAATAAAATATTTCTAAGACGATTTCAAACAAAATAATTTAACAGATGAGAAAAGTGGCAAATCTTTCATGTTTTTAAAGTGAAATTAATCTCAATTTTCATGGAAACTTTTTTCCCCTTTGGAGGGGTTTTCTCGGGAATTTAGTCTTTTAGATTTTGACAGATCCAGTCACAGAAATTTAAGAGCAGCCAATCATTCACTACACAACATGCGAGGAGGAAGAGATGAGTACTTTCTCTTGATTAGAAAAAAATGTGGGAAGTCCGACATTGCCAGAATAGGTTCTATCCCTGAATTAGGATAAGGTAACGTTTGACTGGGTTTCCATCCTCAGATATCAACATGGCAGAGAAAGTCTTTGTTGCAGTGTGTGGGCTCCTGACACTCGTGACATCCATCATGTTTCTAGACTTGGCCGTTTTTGCCTTAAGACATTACAACGCAAACAAGCACATCAAGTACAAGTCTCTCCAGATCCTCGGTACTTACCCGGTAATGAGCCAGTATGTCGTCATTTTCGTTCCCATCTACACAAATTACACCAGAGTATGCTTACCCGTGTTTATCATCCTTCCTAGCCGTAGCATTATCCATTGCATTTGAATATTGATTTTAGCATGATGACCAGTCTTTTCTCCTTTGAGGCACCGCTAAAACCTTTCTTTGATCTCATTTGAGACATTTCCAATTGGCTGTTGTTAGGGAACTGTGGCATTTTACATTATAAGCTATAGATGAACAATACACACCACTCAGTATTTTCTCCCTTCGGCTTTGTAATTAGGCTACGGTCCCTTAGCAACAGCCCCTTTCCTATTATATATCCATACATCTTTCACTTTAATGCGCCACCCGCCCGAGTGTGGATTGTGTCCTGCCTTTCATATTCTAAGGATTCTACTCTATGTGCCAGCCACAGTACATTGTACTTCATGGTGTAAAAGTACCGCTCGCTCCAGCAACAGTTTGTGTAGGGGCGCCATTTAGTTCTTACGGAGCTGACTCACTCCCAAATTTCAACTCGTCCTATCTCATTCATTGCTGGCAGCAAGCCAGACTAGAGGGGTTGGACAGTGGGTAGTGGGCTATGTTGGCATGGGCCAACCATTTTGAGGGGGCCTATTCTCTAGTAGAAAAAAAAAGTCAGGGGTGAAGGGGCTATCCTAAAGTAAAGAATATTGATAATTAAAGAGAGCAAAGGGGTGCTCTTTTAATACAAAATATTTGCTATTTGAAAGAAGATTCATTATTTATTTGTTGTTTGTTTGAGTTTTACGGCGCATCGGCACGATAATGGCCACTTTGCGCCTTTCATGGTCTATTTTGGGTTATACATTCTTTATTTGTGTTCAGTGTTTAGAACTTTTTAATTGAACATAGAATTAAATACATTCATATAATTTTATCACATTGGTGAATTCTTAAATGTTATTTTATGTTTAAAAAATTCATGGAATTAAAATATATTAGATTAATGCTCTTACGGTAAAGGAATGTTTCAAATTTATCTATGTAGAGGCCTACACTGAAACTCTTTATTAAATTTTAGGAAACTTGGCCGAATACTTTGATTACAATTGCTTGCCTTTGCCTTTTTTCATGTTCATTCGTTCTAGTTATTTTATTGTTCTGTTACTCGTGAGTCATAAGCACGTCGTCTATGCGTTACCCGTTCATAACTCATTAGCATGTAGCATCTATTACAAAAGGACTTGATGAACAATTTGAAATGGGGCCTAGCTACCGTCCCAACTTGGCCTGGGCCTATTACTAACTTTGAAGGGCCTGGTTGCTGGTGCCATCAGAAGCTATAATTGTCTTTGTCACAACCATAGCTAATTTTTTATTTAATACTGCGTCTATTCCCATCCAAGATGGCTTAATTTATGGCCAGTTTTACCCATTGACAGCCCCTGAACCTTCACCCAACTCATTGGAAGGCTTTGGCAATATCTTACCCTCCTCTGCCACACCCCCCTCCCCCCTCTTTTTTCTCCCCTGGTACGTTTTTCACACACTTACCTTCAACCCCCCCCCCACCCCCGCCCCTCTCTCCCCAACCCTATTCTTGTATGAACATACGCCGATTAATACACTGAAAGTCGCCATAAGGACTCTATATTCTGAAACTTATGACACTTTAAAAGGCGTTTTGCTTGAACAAGTTGACTGTTTTATGAGAATCATGAACAATTAGCAACTTGTTCAGAAATCATAAATATTAATAAACTAATTAGATTTTCAATTCCTGACTGTAACTGAAAAGCGCACGTGTACTTCACACATAGTTTTACTATGTCACAATAATGTCAAACAAAAGTTGTCATACTTATTTTCCGCAGATTGTTTCACTCGTGTCGTTCCTAACATTGTGCATACCACGGGCAAACCTCATCACCCAGTTCCTCAGTTCTGTGTAAGTTGAGTGGCTGGCGTGTATCTGTGCAACCGGACCTGAATATAATGGTTTTGTTGGATAATATTATGTCAGATCGTCCTTAATAGGAATTTTTAAGGTCGTTGAGCATGGAGTAACTGAATATTCTGTCTTTTTTTTTTTGCTCATGCGCTATTTTGTTCTCAAATGAAGGTCCCCTAGTTAGTAAGGTTAATGCCAAGGGCTTGATGTGGGGTGTTTTTGTGGTAAAAACTCACCTCTGCCCCCCCCCCCCCACACACTCTCTCTCTCGCCCTGAATGTCTAAATGTCTCTCTCTCTCTCCTCTGTCTCTCTCTCCCTGTCCCTATCTCTAGTTTTCTCTCTTTCTCCAAAGCATCTCCTCTTTCTTTCTCTCCTCTCTCTCATTCTCTTTCCTCTCTCTTTCTCTGTCTCACCTCTTTCTCGCTCTAGTCTAAAGCTCTTTCTCTCAATCTCTCGCTCAAAAGCTCTCTCTCTCTCTCTCTCTGTCGCTCACGCCCACACTCTGAAACGCTCTCTCTCTCTCTCTCTCTCTCTCTCTCTCTCACTCCCTTCCCTCTCTCTCTCCCTCCCCTCCCCTCTCTCTCTCTCTCTCTATCTGTTTGTCTATCATGTCCCTCTCTCTTTCTCTCTCCCCCCATCTGTTCCGATTCTTGTTGTTCTTATTATTATTTCTCTTGTTCTCTTTTGACGAATATTGCCATCATCTGTCCCTTGACACTGACAGGTATATTGCTGTGTCTATGTGCTGCTTTGTCAGCCTAATGGTCCTGTATTACGGTGACAATCAGAAGGCATTGACACATCTACAAGATTCAGTCATCAGCCTGAGATCTCCACCCTGTTGCTGCTGTTGCTGCTGCTTACCCTCGCTGTCTGTCACTAAGTAGGTCAAACCGCCAGATTGAATTCTTCGTTCTAAACCAGAATGGGAAAAACTATTTGTGAATACTCTGCCCGGGAACAAAAGTACACAATGTTGAGCATTATATTTAGTGTTTTGCAGGGTTTAGTGTTGTAGAATTAAAAAATTTTTTCTTTTTGGTATGATTTGGACAAATTATTGATTTTTACACAGTGCAAGGAAGATGGCCACAGCCTAACAAATAAAAAAGCCAGTTCCATAAGGTTTAATGTGAAATATGAGCAAAGCAAAATTTGAAATAAATCCATTGAACAGTTTTTGAGAAACTCGATGTTGTTTCTGCTAATTCTAAATGGACATACTATCTGAATGTCCAACAAATTCACCAATTGAGCCAATAAGACATTTTCAAGGATTCTGTTGCAATAGTCCCTTCTAGTAAAAACTAAAGAATGTTGTTTTGAATGGCTGTTGTTATAAGTACATACGCACCCCAAGCGTTTTGCGCCAGGGTCACGTATGTATGTATAAACTATCCCTAACCCCATCCTTATTCTCAATCCTAAATCTTTTTGAATCCCTTAATTTACCCTGCCCCCTACCCTTTCAACCGAAAAACAGGAGGAAAACAAAAAGAAAATCTGAAAGAATAATTAATCATAATTAAATTAAGACTGTTGTGAGGAGCATTTCACAAGGAGTTCTCTAGCTCTGGAGTCACAAAAGGCTTTAAAATACGAACCCCTGGAGCAAAATCCTTGGAGGAGTAGGCACTTATAACAATATACTTTTTGAAAATTATATCTGCCTTACATTTTTAGGAAGAATTGAAATAATAATATTTAAACCAAGTTAAACTTTTGCTTTGCTGGCTCTCTTTTTAGGAAGAACCTGAAGATCATCAAGGCCATGGTTTTACAAAACGCTATTTTGCAGCCTGCATTGTCCTTACTTTCTGTTGTCTTATGGTTGGACGGACGATACACGGATGGAAAAGTAGGTCATAGTGATTGTTTCATTGTTGCTGTTGCTTTTGTTGTTACAACTCTTTAAAAAGACAGCTAACTGTTATGTGGGTGTTCTGTTGTGCTTTCATATTTTCATTACTGGATATTCATGTGGCCAGTGACCTGCAGTTATGAAACTTGAGTTTTGCAAGAATACATGTATTAGGAATTTATAATAAGGAATTTTTAAATTAGGAAATTAAAAATTCTAAATTTGATTCTTAATTTTTTATTTTTTATTCGTTATTTTCATTTTTTATTTATTATATTTCATTATATTTGCAGTACAGCAAACAAATGTAGCATTTTATTTCAAAATTTTATATATTCTTGATAATGACTAAAGTTGTCAGTTGTAACTGTGGGCATAGGAATACTTATGACCAAAGTAATATTATTTGGGGTCAGAGAGGTAAAACAAAACAAAAAAAAAAACAACATAAGTAAAGTATAAATGATTCAAAGTCAAAAATTATCAAAAATAAAAAGTTGTATGTAGCAAAGCCTGGCACAAGAAACAACACCCAAATGATACAATGAAATGCAAACTAGAGAGGAGGACAGAAAATGACCGATATTTTGACAACAGCCTTTTTCAAGAAATAAACGCAAAAACAACAGAAAAAATGGGAAAATTTTCTGTTGTTTTTATAATACTGTAAATGATTCAGTAGGTCAGTGTAGACATTTGTAATGCGACATTATATTTGATCTAATTAACAATAAACACAATAATGACAAGAGTTATTATCATGACCGCCACCATCCCCATTTTGACCCTCATCATCACCAACATAATCACGTCATCATCATCATCACCACAATCACCATCATCACCACCATTATCATCATCATCATCATCATCACATCCTCAGTAGCAACACCATCACACCACCTTCATTTATAATCATCATCATTTCCACCAACATCATCAATATCACCACCATACCATTATCACCATCATCATCTACCACACCATTATCTTTATCATGATCACTATCATCACCACAGTCACACCATCCGAATCATCAGCAGCAGCTTCAACACCACCATCATCAACATCATCATCACACCACCATTCTATCATCATCATCGTCATGTCCACTCACACAGCTACTACCGTCATCATCGTTATCATTAGATGATGAAAATGATGATAATTCTCATCCTACTTCCACAGCTATCTGTAAATAACTCCTACACTTACCTCAACTTTGTGGGTGCGGTTTCTGCAGTCCTAGCAATTTATGGCTTCCTGGTTTGCTATCGCCTCTTCAGGCCACATCTCAGACCAGCTTTCATTTTGCCAAAGTTCATAGCCTTTCAGCTGGTGATTGTCTTCAATCGTATTCAGCCACCTTTATTTTCCACATTAGCCAAATATGACATACCTGACTGTAGAGGGATTTTATCATCGAGTGTGTTAGGGCAAGGTAATGAATGATTGTTTTATTTGACAGTGGAAGTGACAGTGACTACATGTATATTATATTGTATTTGACATAGCAGTGACAATGAATGTATACCCAATTTTTAGCTTACAAATATGTGTAATTTGACAATGAAAATGACATCAAATATGTACCACATATAATGTGTTTTTGGCAATGAAAGTGACCATGAAAGTATACCCAATGTATTGGCCTATTATATAATGTGTTATTTGATACCGTAATGAAAGTGATGTACCTGAAAATGAATGTATACCCAATACAATGTATACAATTCGTTTGTTTATAGAAGTGACAACGAATGATCCCATATTTTATATAATTGACTGTGGAAATGATAGTGAACATGAAAATTGAGCAATGCCGCGATGCAGTGAAATATTAGAAGTTCTCAGAACATGAGCAAACATACAGAAGTAAATGACGCTTTATACCATTTAGAATTATAGAAAATTTCGGGAGAATAATTTGTAAACTTTCCTTGACATTTTCACTGTGTGATGGCAACTGAATTTGCTTGGATCTTTGTCCACAGCGTACATGCAAATGCTTTGTATTTGCGAATTGTTTCTTCTGTCACTGCTAGCACGTCATGTTTTTCGCCGACCCACGGGTCACAAGGCAGCTCCTCGCAACAGTGACAATGACACTGTTGAAAACGAGATTATTGTGGACTCAGACAAGGACAAACTGGCAAATGTGTGCGCAGTAAATGGTATTGATAAAGATGCCATGATGTCACACGAAGACGAACTTCACAGGTACGAATCATAACTGGTATCGATATTCATTTACTGTTTTAAAAGATCATTTAAGTTACACAGGGTGGTGTCTCCCAGAACACAATGCAGAGGCAAGAGTAGACAGTGGAGACAATGATTATACACGTAGTTATGGTAATGAAAGGGAGAGGTTAGGAAATTGATAGCCAAACATTAGGATTTTATATACAGAGTATAGCATTAAAAAGAATGTCCCAAATCTGGCCTTGTCCAGTGGTGGAAAATGGCCTGGTAGCAAAAAAGTTAATTTGGAAAGCATGGAAGAGTTTCAAATCAAGGCCAGTGTGGCATTGCACCCCTGAGAAATATAATTATGGCCAAGGGACCGTCTGAAAATAGAAAGTGCCAAATAATTACTAATGTAAATCAAGAACATCCTACACTTGAAGTAACTTTTGATCTGTGCAATTCTTAAGAGTATCTCCAACTTGTCTGGACTAGAATTAAAGCAATAGCAGCATTAAAGATTTCATGAGTCTCTCAAACAATGAATATTTTAAAATCAGACATTATCTCCTGAACAGGGATGATTCTGGTGTTGCAATGGACTTCACTTGGTTACTACGAATAGACCAGTGGTATTGCTTGCATCTAATTCAGCATGCTTTATTAATGCATCCCCTAGATGCTAGAACACTTTTTAATGAAAATTGTTACGAAGGATAAAGTGACTTTCTGGTTGTTATTAAAAAGAAAAGAAAAAGTTTCCGCCCATCAACACAATTAGCTGGGAGCTGCAACATCACTCTGCATTGCTTCCATCTGACTTGCTTTGCTGACTGCGTAGCTTTTAACCTTCATCCAACTCTTGCTAACCCAGCTGATTTTTTCATCTTTGCCTAGCAGTAATGCACAAATCTATTCCTTTCCTCGTCATCTTTTCCCGGCCCATATATTGCACCGCGTGAAGGATTAAATGCTGAATGAACTAAAAACCGACCAGTTGAGAATGAACTGCAGGTCATGAAAAATTCACAAGAGTCCAGAAAGGTTCAGATCATACCTACACCAGCAAAGTTTTTAAGATCAGTCTACAATGATACTTACCTGGTCCCCCATACTGCAATGTGAAATGCTATAGGTTGGCTTTTATAAGGAAAGAAAGATTGACAGAGAAAAAAAGCCTGTATGTGTTTTCAAAAAGAGAAAGTGCAAATGTGGTAAAATCTTTGGAGGTCCTTGAATGAATAAGCAGCCTGTTTAGTCATTGAAGTTGTCGGGCCTCCTAATGTATTAACACTACTGCTCAATAAAAGCAACAAAAACACAATAAATGTGATATTATGAAGTGTTCATTTCTGTGAGTTTGCTTTACTTTCTTACACACATTCATTCCTGGCTTTTCCTGCTCCACTTTTGTTCTGTTTTTATTTTTGTTTTCTCTAATCCTTTAATCCTTCTTTTATTCTTTGCAATGAGCACTAGTTATCAATGACGCATGATTATGCAATCCAATTATTCGTATTTTAAAGTTAGAAATATCACTGCCTGAGCACAGATCAATAACTGTATGATGAATGAAGTTTCCAGTTGCCATGGGGGCAATGCCTACCAACTTAAATGTCATTACTGACAAAAAACACATAATGTCACTGAATTTCAACAATGATAAACTGCTTTATTTTTGTTCTGATTTGCACAAAGGTAATGTTTTGCAGTATCTTGAAAATATTTATTCCAAGAATTTTTTTAAAGAACCAACATGTGTAAAAGTCAGATTTTATTCATATTTTTGTTTTGTTTTGTTGCAGTTGTTGTTTTTTTAATATTCAGTTGGCCTATGTTCAAAATTGAAAACATAATTATCACACAGTCCTTATCCATAGAAAGCTACTCTCAAGCTGGATGTCAGGTCAAACGACCAATGAAAAACTAGATGGCAAAAGATGACAAAAATGAATAGACTCACATAGGAAATTAATGTCCCAGACCACTTTAGAAGCGCTACTTTGAAGCAGAACAGAAAGGCTGAATCCTTGCATGATAGCTGTGCATAGAACTGAATGACACTTCACACAAATTATGCAAAAACTCAGACTTAAAGAGTTAAAAAAAAATACTTTTTTCATCAAGGTTTCTTTCCTTTCTTTTCACAGCCGAGAAACTAATTTATGACGGAGTTGTCAATGGCCATGACATGAAAACAGTATGAGCACAACTGCCATGACCTTGCACAGATGTGATGCCAAAAGACATCGCTGATTACATAATTTCCTGGGGTTGGGGTGGGAGTGTGCTTCCTGTTAAAGTTTGGCTGTTGTTAGACAAAACTTTTGAAAAAAAGATAAAGAAAAAAAAAACAAGACAAATAACAGCTAGAGATAAACTGTAAAATTGAAGATAAAAAAAATGGGTCATTTCCAGCCACCATCCCTATGTCAATCTCAAGTAAATTTATGTAGGATATCTATAGGGTTGATAGGATTACTGTAGGGGTGGGTTCATTACATTAAACTGACGTCAGTATGATGTCGTGACCAGTGGATCTATGTATAATAATGTCATTCCTATGTATGTGTCAGATTTCTGTCGGCAGGGTTGCTGTTTTGTTTGATTGTTTGTTTGTTGTTTTTTTGTATGCTACAAGCATAGGGCAAGGGAAAAGTAATTATTATTTCAATTTCATGGCTAAAAATGTATAGTCAGAATCGAGCTATTAACTTCTGTGTAATTGTTTCTTATCCACGTTGAAATACCCAGCCTTGAAAAACTACAACAAGCGATTTTCATTAATAGTATGATATGTGTGTGGGGGGGGGGGGGGGGGGAGGTCACAATCGGTTTGGAGAGCCAGTGAAGTGAATGGTGAGAGAGATGAGAGAGACCGACAGAGAGAGAGGCAGAAAGAGAGAGAATGGGGGGAGGGGGGAATCAAGCAGACAGACCCACAGAGAAGTTGTCTATTAATCTTGCACTGTATCCGAGTTCCGTAATTAATGTGGCCTGGATCGAGACTTTGGGGCTTGATGTGAAGAATTTGCAGGATTCATCTTGCTCCGATTGGCCAGTAATGGTAATATAGTAACAATGAGACGATTAATAACACGAGAGCGCCTGAAACAATGACAGTATGAACGGCGAGTTTTGCTTCAAACAGTTTGTTACTGAACATGGTTTGAATGAAAAAAAATTGTTGTTTATTGTGATTGTGATACTTGGTATAGAAATAAAACTGGGAATTCGTTATTTTGTGTCTTTTTTTTTTTAACGTTTATACTTTTGGGGTCGGTGGTTAAGTCTGGCTATGAAAAGTATAAATAGGAGGAGGGATCAAAAGTCACCAAATTTCAGTGTAGGGCCTACGTTCTTTATGGGTGGCCTTCTTATAATACAGCATTCATGGCTCGTTTTCCATTTTCTTTTCCATTCTAATCTTTTTTTTTGTTATGAAAGTTTCTATTTATGTAATAAATTAATCATCTGTGTTCGATTCGTCGTTTTGTCTTGACTTTGAAGATCAGAATGACGAAAGTGTTGTGAGACAATGACTGAGTTTGTTGTGTTCCAAGTATTTTTTTTTTAATCTCATCGCATCTTTCTGAGTTCTTCCCTCTGCAAAAACAGTAATAAGGGTAAGACCCAGGTGTAGCAGGCCAGATTATACCCCCGCCAGACTATACCCGGGGTTAAAATGGCCTAGCCCAGAATATACCCCGGGGTATATTCTGGGCTAGGCCAGTTTATACCCCGGGGTATACTTTGGGCTAGGCCAGACTATACCCCCCCCCAGTCCAGATTATACCCCCTACTTTTTTTTTAAAAAACAAGTCAAGACCACAGTTTATTTCAACTTTAGTTTAAATTGTTCATTATTACTGTCATTAGGTATCATACTGAAGCATACATTTTTGACTCTGTAAATTATGATACATTTAAGAGGAAATAAACATGCACTAAAAAGCATTGAAATAAAAAATGATTGAAAATCCATTCAAATTGATATGATTAGACTTGAACACTAATTTTACTTGTGTCCGTTGGTATTATTATTGTTTTTTTATTTTTGTTTTTTTTTGTAATTAGTTGTCCATGAGTTAAACATATATTGTATTTTTTGTTTGTTTGGCACCACTGACATATACTTAGTGGCAAGGTCTGAAATAATTATAAGACTCATAAGTGTAAAGCCATCTGAATTTTATTTTAATTTTTGAAAATCAGGAATGCGCTTGATATGTCAGAACAATTAGATCTACATATAAAGTTAAAATAATGCAGAGAGAAAAGGCCGGGAAAGAACACACAGAGAAAACAACAACAACAACATTTTAATAACCCAACTGACAGATGGTGCAATTCCATCATCAAGCAGACATTAAATACTTCACACGGAACTAAATACATACTAAAATTTTTTAACATCATATGAACTTAACCTGTCCTGATCCACTAGAGACATTACATAATGCTAACTAGTAATATATACAGTAATAAAAAATAAGAACACGAAATCATCTTTTTTACCTTGAAAATAAAGAGAATATAATCAATATCAGAATCATCATCATCATCATCTTGGAATATTATAAAGATAAGAGGGAATGTAAAAATGACCTACATATCATTCTAGAATCCATAAGCAGCAAAGTGTGTGTGTACCAACTACATGTATATGTAAAAAATGTGTTAAATCTTTCCACCTATTCAAGTAGAACTGGACAGAAAGCTTTAGTAAAGTAGCTTTGATAGTCGTGAAAACTGACAGATTAAATCCACTGAGACAACAGTGCAATGTAGAAAGTAATTACAGTATGTTACGGCAAAAATTCGATGGATCATGTTGCGTTAACATTTCTTGTTAGTAAATTCTTTGATAGCTTATTTATTTTTGTAGAAAGGAATACATTTCATGTTGCTGGTGGTTTAAGGCACTGGATTAGTTTGCAGGGCAGTTGAAGGATTGCAATTATGTGTTATAGTGAATAAAGGCATGTCACTTGCGGGTGAAATAAAATTTTTAAAACTTAATGTTGTATCCTTGAATATTTTGCCTGAATATGGGAGTAAAATCAGGACTGGAGGAATATAGTTTGGCCAAAACACCACAGTTTATTTCAATCATAGTTTAATTCATTTTTTTATCACTGTCAACGGGCACCATAGTAATACATGTACATACATACATACATTCTTGACTTCCGTAAATCATAATACAATTCAGAGGGAAAAACATGCATTATTATGTATTAAATTGTATTGATATGATATGGGGTGCATATCCATTCAAACTGATATTATGATTCAACCCTCATTTCACTCACGTTCGTTGTCATGTTGTAGTTGTTTTTATAGTTGGTTGCCCATGAGTAAAATTTGCACCCTATTGTTTGTTTGGCAGTTATGGCACTGACATACACTTAGTCACAATGGATGAAATAATTAAGACACTCATAAAAATGAAGTCTTTTTAGAGTGTTTTTGGGTGCGAATACACAGTTGTTAAATCCTCTGGCAAGGGACGTGTCAAACTGAGGAAGGTAAAGGCGGACAAGGTCTTTTTTTTTTTTTAAATTTTATTTCACTCGCGAGTGACAAACCTTTATTCACTATAACACGTAAGTTCAATATTTGAAATGCCTTTGTAAACTAATCCTGTGTCTTAAAACATATTAGATACATGAAATGTATATCTTTCTACAAATATGCTATCAAAGAATAATATTCACTAACAAGAAATACTGTTAATGCAACATAATCCATCGAATTTTGCCTTAACATGCTATAGATCTAATTACTTTTTACAATGCACTACTTTTGTCTCAGTGGACTTACTTTGTCGGTCTACACACCTGTCAAGGCTATTTCACTAAAGCTTTCTGTCCAGTTCTACTTGAATATTTGAAAAGATTTAACACATTTTATAAATGCAGTTGATACACACATATTGCTGCCGTTTCTACACTCCCTCTTATATCTTTGTATTATTCCAAGATGATGATGATGATTCTGATATTGATATTTCTCTTTATTTTCAAGAGTAAATAAGATGATTTCGTGTTCTTATTGTTATTAATGTATATTACTGACTAGCATTCTGTAACGTTTCAAGTAGATCTGGACAGGTGGAGTTCATCTGGCGAAAACATTTAGTGCCTATTTAGTTTTATGTGACGTGGATGATGGACTTGCACCATCTGTCAGTTGGGTTATTAATATGTTTTTATTATTTTTTTCTATTGTGTTGTTTTCCGGCCTTTTCTCTCCTCATCATTGTAACAAAAAATACAATGCATGGTTTACTCATGGCCAACCAATTATCAAAATAATAATAATAGTAATATCAACACACAAGAGTGAAATTAATGCTGAAGTCTAATCATATCAGTTTGAATGGATACTCAATCCTTTTGTACAGTATATCAATGCATTTTAATGCATGTTTGTTTCCTCTAAAATGTATCATGATTAACAGGAGTCAAGAATGTATACACCATATGTAAACAATTTAAACTAAGGCTGAAATAAACTGTTACTATTATTTCCTATAAATTGTATTATGATTTATGGGTGTCAAGAATGTGTTCATGTAGGTATTAATATGATATCTGATGACAGTGATAAAGAACAGGTGGTCTGTTCTGTGGTCTTAACTTGTTTTTCGAAAAAAAAGTAGGGGGTATAATCTGGACTGGCGGGGTATAGTCTGGCCTAGCCCAAAGTAACTCCGGGGTATAAACTGGCCTAGCCCAGAATATACCCCAGGGTATATTCTGGGCTAGGCCAGTTTAACCCCGCATATAGTCTGGGCGGGGGGTATATTTTGGCCTGTTACACCGGGCCTAAATGCTCAGTTATTATTATACTCTAAGCAGTGGGGACAGAAATTTCACCCCCATCTTCCCATTCCGTTTTTCTTTTCTGTCATAACGTGTCACACCCCCACCCCCCCCCCCCTTCTTTCTTTCCCAATCTCTGTCTATGAAGGTAAATAAGACCATTGTCCCAAAATAATCAGTACGAATCACTCTTGAGTTCCAAAATTTTGACTGAATACGAACGCTATTTAAACGAACTCATCAGAAACCCAGCCACTTATGATATTGTTTATTATGCACTTATATGCACAACATGTTGCTGATCATGTAGGCTAATAGAAGATGACTGTCAGCTGAATGATATCAGTTTGTCAGTTCATGATACGTGTCATGATTCGGATGTTGTTAAAACTCACGCAGAGAGTGAGTTGTTGTTGTCTTACCAGGGTTATGAGAAATTGGCTGGTGGCCTTGAACGGCCCTCGCGAATTATAGTTGGTGAGTAAATAAATGTAAAGTTAAACTATTAGATTCACGCTTGTCGGTTTTAATGTTCGTGATTAATAAGTAATGGAGTAGGGGTGAAACAAGGTGGGGATAGTTGACATTGTTAAGTATGACTAGACAAGTTTTTGCACGTTAACTGGCTGGTAGAATAGTGCAGACGTATTACTACAATTAAAATGGTGGGAGGTTTCGACCAATGAGATAGCTGAACTAATTGGGCCAGCGGACTAGCACTGCTGGGTAGTTAGATAGTATAAAACATCGTGTAACGTTCAGATTTATTGAATACAGACGAGCAGAAGCATCGTGTCGTGAAGTATCTCCGGTTGGCCAGTACCTGAACTGTGATTTGAAGACTAGAAGTCCTTGCTAACGGACTGACTGAGCTCTAGAAAGAAAGGTCTGAGTGGGCTGACCTTTGAAAGCCCACGCTGCGCTATTTTGATGTTCGCGCCTACCAGTATTTGTTCAAGCATAATAGAAGATCAGAGATAGAGAGAGAACCACAGCCTCATAGGAAGTCTAAGGAAACCCCAGCTGGCACTCGACGACGAGTGGCCTGTGTTATAGAATTATTTACATAGTATGATTGAAGTAATATGGCACATTGTTGATGAATTGAATAATGATTGTGCATATATATAAATAGTTTTTTTGCAACTGCATAATTACCTACAAGCCGAAGTGTGCTTCTGTAGGCTTGGAACGTACTGGGCTCTCCTAACATTCAAGCCCATATGATTTAGGGAGAGTTTGCCTGGCGACTGGCCAGTGGCGACTCAACAGTCACTTTAAATTGATATCTAGTTTCCTATAATATACCTATTTGCTATTGATTGCAGTACATCCAATAAGGAACCATAATTACATGAGTATCAATAATTAAGTTAGTAATTAGAATTTATTGCTTTGAATATACCTCTATTGTCTTTTGTTTTGTTTATTGATATTTATGTAAAACATGGCCTGACCGGCCTGACATATATAGATCCTCTAGTTGTTTAATACTTTTCTTGTGTGGTTGTGTCCGAGTGTGAGTTAGCTGCCTCTCGTGCAGTCGTATGCTCCCCAAGACCCTAACTCTGCTCCTGACAATACGAATTACTCTTTGTCTAATCAAGTACAATGCATCAATAGTCCATACTCTCTGTATACATAAATTAACATATAATTTATACTACACCAGCAGAATGAGCATTTTGTGTGTGAGCATAACACAGCCCGACAGTTATGAATGTATATGAACTTATGTTAGTGTCATAAATTCTTAAAATCGATTACAAAAATTATAGGCTATGTAACTGCACGAATCTACGCTTTACCAGCCAGTGCAATAGAACAAAAAGAAGAAGAATATTATTATGTCGATGAAATGTTCAAAAGACACCATTTCAGATTGCAAGGAGCGCAAAAAAAAACAAACAGTTTGGTTAGTAAAGGTGCAGAGACTGTTGTATCGGACTCGACCATTCAGGAAATTCAGTCAGTTTGGTTTGTGAGTGTAGGCTATGTATGTGTGTGTGTGCGCGTGTGTATGTGTAATGTTGTTTTGGTTGTGTTGTCGTTATTGTTATTGTTGTTGTTGTTGCTGATGTTGTTTTAATATAACTAGGTGATACTTAAGTTTTGCGTGTTTGCATATTTCGGCGTGAGTGGAAGGGGGGGGGGGGAGTTATCTTGCAAACAAACAGCACAAACGGACATAGTAAATTTCATGCTACACCAAAAGTGGAATTGGTCTGGACATGTGGGAAGGTTGAATGACAATAGATGGACATAACGCTGCACTGAATGGCAACCAAGGACAGAAAGAAGAACATAGAGGACGACGAGGGAGGAGATTGCAAGTCGGCATAAAACATGGAGTAGGAACATCATGGATGAAGAAAACATCAGACAGAAATTAATAGAAATCATTATCGGAGGTCTACATCCTGCAGTGGTTGGACAATACCTAGGTGAAATGTGAATACTAGCACCCTCAGCTGTACAAAGGAAAGCAAGGCGCTTTTTGTTGTGATGCAGTCTCGTGGCAGTTTTTGGGATTCTAGCCTGATGAATGGAGACGGGCACATAATTGCTTTACTACTGCAAGACACGTGCACATTGCAGGGTCGGTAGGAAAATGAAACTGCAACACGACAGCAACCCATTTGTGTGCCAATTAAAGCACGGAGCCTTGTTTCAGTCACCGGTGTAACAGGCCAAAATATACCCCCCGCCCAGAATATACCCGGGGTTAAACTGGCCCCGGGGTATATTCTGGGCTAGGCCAGTTTATACCCCGGGGTTACTTTGGGCTAGGCCAGACTATACCCCCCCAGTCCAGATTATACCCTTTACATTTTTTTAAAAAACAAGTCAAGACCACAGTTTATTTCAGCCTGTTCTTCATCACTGTCATCAGATATCATTTTAATACAAACATGAAAACATTCTTGACACCAACAAGTCATAATGCAATTTAGAGAAAATAATAATAACAGTTTATTTCAGCCTTAGTTTACTTTGGTTTACATACATACATTATCGACTCCTGTAAATCATGATACATTTTAGAAGGAACAAACATGCATTAAAATGCATTGATATACAAAAGAGTTGAGTATCCATTCAAACTGACATGATTAGACTTTAGCATTAATTTCACTCGTGTGTGTTGATGATATTATTATTATTATTATTATTTTGATAGTTGGTTGGCCATGAGTAAAACATGCATTGTATTTTTTGTTACAATGATGTAGAGAGAAAAGGCCAGAAAAGAACACAGAAAAAAACAACAAAAACATAATGATAATCCAACTGACAGATAGTGCAATTCCATCATCCAGCAGACATAAAACTAAATAGGCACTAAATGTTTGAGACTGATGAACTCCACCTGTCCAGATCCACTTGAAACGTTACAGAATGCTAACCAGTAATAATGATAACAATAAGAACACGAAATCATGTTATGTACTCTTGAAAATATAGAGAAATAATTATCAATATCAGAATCATCATCATCATCTTGGAAATTGCAAAGATATGAGAGGGGGTGTAAAAATGGCAGCGTATGCCTACAAATCATTCTAGAATTTATAAGCAGCAATGTATGTGTATCAACTATATATAAAAAACGTGTTAAATCTTTTCAAATATTCAAGTAAAACTGGAGAGAAAGCTTTAGTGAAATAGCCTTGACAGTTGTGTAGGCCGACAGAGTAAGTCCACTGAGACAAAAGTAGTGCATTGTAAAAGGTAATTAGATCTATAGCATGTTGAGGCAAAATTCAATGGATCATGTTACATTAACAGTATTTCTTGTTAGTGAGTATCATTCTTTGATAGGTTATTTGTAGAAAGATATACATTTCATGTACATTACGGTTTAAGACACTGGATTAGTTTGCAAGGCTTTTGAAAGATATGTCACTCGGGAGTGAAATAATAACAATAAAAAAATAGACCTTGTCCGTCTTTACCTTCCTAAGCTCACCACGTCCCTTGCCAAGGGATTTAACAACTGTGTATTTGTACACAGAAAAATATTTAAAATGACTTCATTTTTATGAGTCCGTTAATTATTTCATCCATTGGGACTAAGTGTATGTCAGTGCCAAACAAACAATACCGTGCAAATTTTACTCAATGGCAACCAACTACAAAAACAACTACAACATGCCAACGAACGTGAGTGAAACTAATCCAGTGTCTTAAACCGTGAGCTACATAAAATGTATACATTTCTACAAATACGTTACGCTATCAAAGAATTTACTAACAAGACATGTTCATGCAACATGATCCATCGAATTTTTGCCATAACATACTGCAATTACTTTCTGCAATGCACTGTTGTCTCAGTGGATTTAATCTGCCATTTTACATAACTGTCAAAGCTACTTCGCCAAAGCTTTCAGTCCAGTTCTACTTGAATAGTTGAAAAGATACAACACATTTTTTTTTACATGTACTTGGTACATACACACATATATTATTGCTGCTTATAGATTCTAGAATGATGTGTAGGTCATTTTTGTATTCCCTCTTATCATTGTATTATTCCAAGATAATGGTGATTCTGATATTGATTATTTTCTCTTTATTTTCAAGAGTAAATTAGATGATTTGGTGTTCTTATTGTTATTATTGTATATTACTGGTTAGCTTTCTGTAACGTTTCAAGTGGATCTGGACAGGTTAAATTCATTATGTGAAACAATTTTAGTATGCATTTAGTTTTGTGTGAAGTATTTAATGTCTGCTGGATGATGGAATTGCACCATCTGCCAGTTCAGTTGTTAAAATGTTGTTGTTTTTTTCTCTATGTATTCTTTCCTGGCCTTTCTCTCTGCATCAGTGTAACTTTGTATGTAGATCTAATTATTCCGACATATCAAGCACATTTCTGATTTTCAAAAATTAAAATAAGATCCAGATAATTTTACACTTATGAGTCTTATAATTCGTTCATACCTTGCCACTAAGTATATTATGTTAGTGGTGCCAAACAAAAAAATTACAACACATGTTTGACTCATGGACAACTAATTATTAAAAAAACCAAAACAATAATAATACCAACGGACACAAGTAAAATTAGTGTTAAAGTTTAATCATATCAGTTTCAATGGATTTTCAATCCTTTTGTATATCAATGCTTTTTAAGCATGTTTATTTCCTTTTAAATGTATCATAATTTACAAGAGTCAAAAATATATGCTTCAATATGATATCTGATGACAGTGATAATGGACAATTCAAACTAAAGTTGAAATAAACTGCGGTCTTGACTTGTTTTTAAAAAAAATTAGGGGGTATAATCTGGACTGGGGGGGTATAGTCTGGCCTAGACCAAAGTAAACCCCGGGGTATAAACTGGCCTAGCCCGGAATATACCCCGGGGTATATTCTGGGCTAGGCCATTTTAACCCCGGGTATAGTCTGGCGGGGGTATAATCTGGCCTGCTACACCGGTATTTCTCTCTTGTTCACAGGTTGTCCCTCTCCACCAAGAATAACTAACACTCATTTTTCAGCTGACTATCTATTAGCATTATTTCGACGAACGTCCTAAATGAAAGGGAGGACAGGTTGGAACTGGATCAACTAAGGTTTATCCCGAGCAAAGCCGGATACCTCAGCTAGTACATGTAATGTTATGTAATATAAGCTTAATAATAGTAGGACTAATAACAGACACAGCTGACGTGAGATCCTCAGCTGATATTCATATCTTTGTCATTATGACTGGATGAGGTGCCCGGTACATGTATTAACCGGGATAAACTGTGCCCCCCCCTCCCCCCCCCCCCGCGCGCTCACTCATCTCTCTGATCTAGATAGCTTCCCACAATAATCTACAATTTTGTTTTACAACTCATGCGAGGCAGGACACTATAATACGCACCAACTGAACGCTTTCCGCACTAGGTAGTTTTTTAGTGAACGCATCGGCGAAGTGGTGACATCACAGGCTCATATATGCCTTTGTGAAAAGAATCGGAGACAAGGAGTCAGCGACACAAAGCAAAATCACTAAAAAATACTTCCCCACTATTTGGAGCCTCCAAATTGTAAAAAAGAAGTTTCTGCAGGGCGAAAAAAAGGCATCTTCAAAATTTCATGTAAATCCGAGCTGTATGAGACGGTATTTTTTGCGAACACACAAACACACACACAGTCGTTTTTATTCACATAGATGATTGTAAAAGAACACATATTTATGAATGCGTACGGAGGTAATTTATTCAGAACAGTCTGACGTTACTATATTTGGAACAGTCAGAAAATACTGCTTTATAAAATTTTGAAACCTTGCCTATGTAGCCTAAGGGGCTTCATTTTTTAAAAAAAATGAATATTCAAGGTTCAATAAAAATCACTTTCTTCATAAGTAATAATAATAGTTCGTCCATCAGGTATGATGATGACCTTAACAACACCAGAGGAATAAAGAACAGAAATTGTTGAGAATTTCAACACATGGACAATAAAGAGAACTAAAGGACACAGAGGACAGAATGGAAAGACTGTTCTTTCATGACTTGTGGCTTCTCATGTGACTGATAAGTCCTATTTTTGCCCTGAAGACCCTTCCGCATAAGTGACAAGAGTGCTCCGTTGGTTCAGTACCACTGGGCCTTTTCTTGCGCCGTTCTCTTTTTTTTGATAGCCTGCTGGACTCTGTCAGCTTCCCATGCTTTGCTGCCTCTGGTAAGGGCCGCCCTCCAATTTGCACGATCAAGCGAGAGCTTTTCCCACTTACTCACATCAATGGCAAAGGCCTTCAGTGATTGCTTGAAAGTGTCTTTGTAACGTCTCTTTGGGGCCCCCAACATTCCTCGTTCCATTGGAGAGCTCAGAGAAGAAGATTTGCTTAGGGAGTCTGGAGTCGGGCATTCTGACAACATGTCCTGCCCAACGTAGCTGAATTTTTTTCAGGTGGCAGAAGATGCTCAAATCCTTGGCACGATTGAGGACCTCAGTGTCTGGAATTTTATCCTGCCATTTGATCCTTAGGATCTTTCTAAGGCAGGCCAGATGAAAGTGATTTAGTTTTCTAGCATGCGATTGGTACACTGTCCAGGTTTCAGCCCCATAGAGTAGGGTGGGAAGGACCACAGCATTGTACACTTTCAGCTTAGTGTCTGTGCGAATGCCGGCAACATCCCACACTCTCTTTCGAAGCCTGCCAAATGCAGAGCTGGCTTTGCTGATTCTTGAGGGAATTTCAGTATCAACACGAGCCGTGGAAGACAGTGTACTGCCAAGATAGGTGAAGTTCTCCGACACCTTCAGAAGACTGTCATGGACTTTGATATTTGGGGTCACAGGATACTTGACGTCTGGAGTAGGCTGATGGAGCACTTCCGTCTTCTTTGTGCTTATTGTGAGGCCAAAGTTGTCACAGGCACTAGAGAACTTATCAACACAGTTTTGCATGCTATCCTCATCGTGTGCCAGAAGTGCACAATCATCAGCAAATATTATTTCACAGACTTGAGTACTTTTGGTTTTGGTTTTTGCCTGAAGTCTCCTGAGGTTGAATAGACTGCCATCAGTTCGGTACTTGATGCTTACCCCTTGAGGAGGAGAGCTAAAGGCTTCTTGTAGCATTGCAGAGAACATGATGCTGAACAGAGTTGGGGCTAAGACACAACCCTGTTTTACCCCATTTGTGACAGCAAAGGGCTCTGAAACACTGCCGTTGCTTTTGACTGCAGCTTGCATGCCATCATGAAACTGGCGCACTATTGTGATGAATTCGGGTGGACACCCAAACTTCGCCAAGATTTTCCAGAGGCCTTCACGACACACTGTGTCAAATGCTTTTGTGAGGTCAACAAATGTGATATACTTCATAAGTAGGCCTATTACAATCATACAGTTACTGTATGAGAATCATGTGACTTTTGCTCTGCTCTATATCTTTTCAATTGTTCCTATCAGAGGGGTGTCAGCTGTACATCGCAAAGGAAACATTCTTTGCCTCGCCTCGCATCTAACATTTTCCCGTATGAGTGGTGTCAGCCTTACAACACCATAAAGCGATGAGCAAGTAGAAATGATTTGCTTCATATAACAGTTTCCCGTCCAAACTATCGTGGTTAGTCAGTAAACGTCATTGAAAGGAGCTGTCCATAAATTATGGAAGCTCAATTTTGGCCATTTTTTACACCCCCCTCCCTCACCCTGTTACTCTTTTCATGCGTTTGACATCAGTGCCCTTCTCCCCTCCACCGCCTCCCACCCAAACAAGCGCAAGACTATTAAAATGTTGTATGTCCATGATAAGACCTTGGTATTTTGAAGCTTTAAATGATATTGGAAAAAAAAAGTACATGTAGGGGCCTGATGTTGAGCACACAATGCGCAGATTGCTCATATAGGATTGGGTTTGTGTTTAGTGAACCCACTAGTGGCTGTCCAATATTTTTACTTTGTGTGTGCGTTTTGTTGTTGTTGTTTTGCCAATGTTATTACAGATATCATTTCAGTTGGGTTAGGGAACTTGCAAAAGATAAAAGACGAAAGAGAGAAAGATAGAAAGAAAAAAATGAAAGACAGTTTTCATTCTAAACCGGCAATAAAATTGTGACACTGCATCGACATATTAACATCCCAATACCGGTACAGCCCGTCTTATCAGCTGGCTACTGCAAGAAACAAGCGATGGTGGAGAACGTGTCAACCAGTTTTTGCGAGGCACTGATCAACAATTTTTAAGTTTCATATTTTTATTTCCCTGGCCGCATTATCTATTTCCAGGAATCGTCGGGCAACCTGCCATATCACCAAGGCGTCATTCGTCCACCGTCCTTCGGTTGGTGTGGAAAAAAATAGTGCCAAATATATGCTCACTTGCCCGCTTCTCAGACATAGATAATTAAAGTCTGAGTACATATCATTATTTAGTCATAATTATTACTATAATTGAATCTCGTATAAAATTAAAATGTGAGCATTTGACTCATTATTGTTATTTTATGGGGGTATGATGTATAGATACATTCCTGGTTCGGCACTTTCGACGAGAGTTGTCATCTGCCAGTTTATCATGTGCAAACTGAGCTTAATTATTTCAAGTTATTTAGTCGTTTTAACTCATTTCTTCTTCTTCCTTTTTCTTATAGGAAAAAACATACTGTAATTGTTATAAACTAGTTTTTAATGTCGTCCTACATCAGATTTGAAATGATGAATTTCAGGGATGTTGAAAAATATTGTGTTTAATTCATTTAGAATACGCTCAAAATCTGGCATGTTCAGTAAATCGATACAACAAACAGCTTCCTGCAAGCAACCTTCATATCGTACTTTCTTAGGAGAATTGAAATTTGTTCTTAGTAGAGTAACCGACCAGTGATGTCTTACAGAGACAGAGATCGAAGCAGAGGGTATGCATTATATGCTTTTGGTTGATTTTGACGAACTAATGTTTCGTTTTGTAACCCCAGAAACCTAAAGCATGCATTCCACAGCAACTGCTGTGCGACGATGGCATTTTTCAGTTCCAAACTGATGGATTTACGAATCTAGATCTAGATCTAGATCTATTCTAGATCTAGATCTAGTGTAGATCTCGTCCAGACATTTAGTCTAGACGCAAGAAGTACCGAGTTACACAGCTTTAGTTGAGTACATTTTCATGTTATGAGTGTTAATCGCCGAGCCCTGCCTTTACTGTAAAAATATCCACTTAGGCCTAGAGGGTTGGCTGGCCCCTAATATTTTAGCCAGGTGTTATACTCCGGCCTCCCAGACGAATAGCGAGGTGGCTATACTCCGGCCTCCCAGAAGAATAACGAATTGAATGGCTATACTCCGGCCTCCCAGAAGAATAACGAATTGAATGGTTATACTCCGGTCTCCCTAATTGACGTGGCTGGCCCTAAAAAAGATAAGGCATAAATCTATAAGCGCCAGACTCCAAACAACAATATTCAACATACCAACAGGAAGTGGCTAAGAATAGAAACAAGAAAAATAGTAGATTCGGACCGAAGACAGAAATATTTTCCAATTGGTCGATACCATGTGTACTGGACTAGAAATACTGTAAACGTACCTTTTTGAGAGGCTTGAATTTATCTGGCTCTGTTGCGTGTCAGTTTCTCGTGTTGGTATCATCGTTGCTTTGGCGTAAACTTGTAGTTCATAAAGTTCAGCGTTTTTCCACATGATTTTAACTTTGCATTGAAACAATAAAAACTATTTACAGTTAAGATCTATTTATTTGGCTCTGTTGCTGCTCAGTTTCTCTTGCTGGCATCACCATCCCATTCGCGTTGACTTGTATAATAAGCTTATTGGATCCATGTGCATAAAGTTCAGCAATAGGTCTAGATCTAGAATTTATTTTTTTTTAAAATAAAAAAAGTAAAAACTATTTACAGTCTGCAGCCACGTCGAATTGGTCTACAAGTTGTGCTTGCATGTAGCACAATACCAAAACCGAGCCTTTGGGGCCGATTTCAGCTGGACACATTTCATATGCCACCAACTGAGGCAGCTGTCACACCCGATTGATTCGTGCTGCGCCAAATCCGAGCCACAGTGTTGGCAGTCCCATGAAATTCTTCGCCTCTCCCTCTGGACAGCTTGAATTTGTCTCCAGCCCGAAGGATCAAAGAAATCCTTAATAAGTTCTATAGATGCGATTGCGTCCATGGTGCAGCTTGGGATGCACTCAGCATTATCCTCTACATCCGCTGCTTCCAGGAGCACACCGGTCCTCACTTTGTCTCTCCCGTTGTCTGTCAGATACCATTGTAGCAGCATCTGTTGCTTGGCCTGCACAGTTTTCTTAGCAAATGGCATATTGTTTTTACGCGCTCTTTTTGTAGGTAAGCCAATTGCTGTTGTCGCAGCTCCCTTTGGACGCCCTCTGCGCTTGCCAATGTTTGGTAATGTTAGTTTCGATGGCGAGATCTGCTCTGGTACTTGGTCTACATGAGGAAGTGGCGATGTCGGCGAAGCACTTGGAAGTGGCTCTGTTAATGAACATGACGAAGCCACTGATGGTGGTGGGTCTGCCATTTGCAGAGGTTCAGTCTCTACAAGAGGAAGTGGCTCTGTTGATGAGCATGACGCATTCACTGATGGTGGTAGGTCTGCCATTTGCAGAGGTTCAGTCTCTACAGGAAAACTTTGTGAAATCGACGCAGCACTGGAAGGTGGCTCTGTTGATGAACGTGACACAGTCACCGATGGTGGTAGGTCTGCCATTTGCAGAGGTTCAGTCTCTACAAGAGGAATTGGTGAAGTCGGTGAAGCACTGGAAAGTGTCTCTGTATGGACAATCTCCAAAATAACGAAATCTTTGTCATTTTGGAAGCACTCCAGCAACTGTTCAATTTGCTTCATTCTTTCATTAAAGGTGTCTGTATCCTGTAAAGCCATGAGTGATGCAATCATATTCAGAGACAGACTGGCTTTCTTGAATTTTTTATTGTGGTTCAATCGATGTTCCTGTGCAGGTCTGGAATTGCTTATGGATGTAACATTTCTTTCCGTTTGCATGTTGTTGGCATCGACATAAGCTTTTGTCCATCTTTGGTTTACTGCACTGGCATTAAAAACTGGCTGCTGGTAATAACTCCATGAAGCCATGAGATGTCTGCACGGAAGGGCATGGGTCTTGTTGAAGGTACAAGAGCAGCTTTCATTGTCAATCTGGTAAGTCTTGTTGTTGGATTGAACGATTGTATCATTCACTACAGAGCAATTTTGCCGTGACGCAGTTCATGACTGACCATTTTAAATGCCTCCGCCGTCAACAGGTCGTTGTAAGCTTTCTCCTCTTCTGACTCAGTAGTATGAGTGCTGATCTTCATAGTATTTACCACCGCGCGATGTGACCTTTCCTGGCGCAAGAGTCCTACCAGACCGAACAGTTTGTCCACAAGATCACACAGAGTTGTCCTTGTAATCACGACGGATTTCACTTTTTGAAAGAAGGATTCCAACCTGTTGTTGGTTCTTGTACCCAAATTGAACGAACGTGTTGTGTACGCTTCCACCCACTCAGTTCTGATGGGATGCCAATTCGAGTCGAAATATTTGACCACTGATCCTCCCATCAGCCGGAGTCTCTCGTAGACTCTTTAATAGTCATCCTCGGTTTTTGCAAAAGCCATCTCTTGCAACATCTCCAACACACGTGCTCTTTCCTCTGCTGTGATGTTGGCTTTTTCTGTTGTAAGTTCCCTTTTGAAAGTTCTCATGACGTGGAACAAACAAATTTGCAGTTTGACCTGGGGCATCTCAGATTGTATGACATTTCGTTCTGTGAAGTCTTTGTCTGACATGACGATGCCAGTCTGCAGCCACTTCGGATTTGTCTCCTAAAAGTATAATGCAAAGGTAGGTGCAAAAGTTGAACACATACTAATTTAAATTTCAGACAACTGTTTTATACTTTTACAAAAAATGTGCATGTTAAAATTGCAGTCAAAAACAACATGAAAATGAATACAGTGTATTTAAAAAAAAGAAAAAAGAAAAAAAAGCATTGTGAATTATTGCATGTGTTCAAATTTTACACCCACCTTAAAAGTTTGAATCATTTCGCGCACAGTTGATTCGTCTTCTCTTACCACAAAGGAAAAGCAAATAGGATGGCTATCAAAATTCCCATCAATAACCATCTGAGTGTGCAAAGGCATGTTGTGATGGTTAAGTTTATGGGTTGCATCAATGAGAAGAACCTCGGGAAACTTTGGATGTTCCTTCTGGACGAAATCCACCAACATCTTCATTTCAGGAACTTCAGGATCAGCTCGTTTTTTTCGTGCAATGTTGTGAATGTCTCTCATGGTAAGCACTTTGTCTGTCTTATCTTCTATGTGATTTTTTATAAGTTTTTTATTTGCACCTAAAGCTACCATTTGCGACACCGCAGCAACATTTTCATTGTCAAGCCGGCGCTGCGACGGGTGGTGTTTGAAATGTTCCTCAGTGCAAGGATGGTTGTGCTGAGGCCCATGGCGACTCACCTTCAACGAATTGCCGTCATACGAACGAAGCTTTATGACAAATTCACACCCTGTGCGAATTGTGGATTGATTTGGCCTCTCACCAGTCGTTATTGTGGATTTGTATTTACCATGTTTTACACAAGCTAATGTCAGCTCAGTATATTTTAAATCTGTGTTAAACGCCTTCTTTGGGCATTTCTTTTTCGCAGACTCAATTGTCCTACATTCCTTCTTGTATAGGTTAACAAAATTGTCACACTCAAACTTCACGATAGCATTACACAAATCCTCGTAGTTGAAAAATTCTGCACCCAACTCCATTGTTGAAACAAAATCCAATTAAAATTGAAGACTATTTCAGTTAAGACACCACATCCAATGTAGAATGAAAACTTTCCACAAGAAAATCTAATTAAAATCCAACCAAAGCACACAATCCAATGTCTGCCAAATGTAAGCACTAGATCTAGATTCTACCCACAGGTCACATGGCTAGATAGAACGATATTAGGCACAAATGCGCGCGAATCACTTAGAAGGATTGCCAGGGAATTTTGCCAGGACCAAGCTTAAGGGGGTGTTAAGGCCATATCGGTAGTTTGGTCACAGCAGGTCTAATTTGGCCACTGTTGGAGTAAAATTTTGCCACAAAAGCTTTTTGGTATCTGGCAGCCCTGTCCATAAGTCATCAGGGAGGATTCTGATAGCCTCGTAACTCACAAGTAGCCCGACATTCGTCACTGGGTTGGGTTGTCAATCTATTGCTGCCTATCTGGGATAGGCCGGACTATCGCCTCCTCGCTATTTATCTGGGAGGCCGGAGTATAGCCTCCTCGCTATTGATCTGGGAGGCCGGAGTATAGCCTCCTCGCTATTGATCTGGGAGGCCGGAGTATAACCACTTTGGATATTTTAAAGTCGCGTCCTTGCTTGTACTTGTAACTTGTTGTAATTTCCATACTAGATCTAGATCTAGTATATCTAGATCTATAAAGTATAATTCTATAACTGTAGTAGTTAGTACCGTATCATAAGTATGTGTCTCAAATGGAACTCTAGACTCCTGTTACGTTTATTTGCCCAGTACTTTGGGAGATTTAGATTTGTCCAGGCCCAGGGCTACGGGGATTCAATTGAGATGGGCTCCACCCTACATAGAACTAGGAGTGATGGGGATTAGGCCCACTTATTACTTGGATCTGAGAACTGACATTGATTTTTCAGATTTGCAAGCAGGTCTGATGGAGGTTCTCGAGGACGATTTGACAGAGACCGGGGTGGTGGTAGCAGTAGTCGTGGTGGATATGACAGACGTGGTCCACCAGACAGTGGAGGCAGACCATCACTAAAGGGATCACAGCCAGGGCAAAATTTGAGGAAACCGAAATGGGATATGTCAAGGCTGCCAAAGTTTGAGAAGAATTTTTACAAAGAACATCCAAATGTAGCAAGGAGAAGTCAGGTCAGTATGGAAATTCAGCTTACACTAGAATAACATTTTGTTTCCCACAGTCACAGATGAAAATGAGGGAATATCTTGTAAAATCAATATTAACTCATTGACTCCCCTAAGCTGGATTCTCCGGCTCAAGATGCTGCTGAAGTCGGACCCTAAGTCGGATTTCATGGGTCGGAATAAAAAACTTAAAATTTATGAAGCTATCAATTGTTGCAACAGTTTTCTTTTGCACATGCAAGAGGTTGGCTTTCCTGTTCCTTCAGGACTGTGAATGGTGTGTTGAAATTGATGGTTTTATTTTATTATTATTTAAAAAAAAAATATTTCTGTGTTGTGACATCGTGAAATGTGTTACCATATCTGTTATATGATTTTTATTTTAACTCAAAAAATTTGGGAGATATCTTCATGAAATTTGGACGGTGAATTCATAATCGAATTACTTTTAGTATTTTAAAAGTTGAATGCATAGGGATACATAGATTAATAGAAGCAGCATGAGCATGGGGTAAGTTGAAAAATTTAGGTGTGAAAATCTGTTCTCGAATTTTTCATTTCACTTTATTGTCCTGTTTTTGTATAAAAAGTCTGCTAAATCATTCTGTCAGTCCTTTTATTTTAATCTGCATTCAATTTCCAATAAATTGATATTATGTGGTCCAGCTCTATCCACAACAAACTTTTATGTATTATTTTAGAAAATATGCGGAATTTCGCTTGTCACAAATTTAGTTATTTACCTACTAGTAGGCTCCAATTGTAAAATTCCGCGGGGAGTCAATGAGTTAAAATAACATTACAACATAATAATGACAGAAACAATGAGGATTAGAATTCAGCGGTCTGTGTCAGCATTTTGCTGTTCTTGCCAATAATTCAATTGAAGCAGGCTGGACTGATATTTTTTTTATGGAAATAAATGTAAATTGAACTGCAGTTTCATTTACAATGAGAGAGTGTATGCCTCTTGTGTTTATACACATAACCAGGTTATTGTTTTTTCATTTGTTGTTCTTTCCTGTTGACAGGCAGAGGTTGAACAGTTTTATCAAGCCAACCAGACAACTGTCAGTGGGCGACATGTACCAAAGCCCATCTTTACCTTTGAGGAAGGATGCTTTCCAGGTGGGATTTCACAGCCAACAGTTGCCAACTGTCCATTAGGTTTAATTAAAGTGTAGAAACAGCATGTGTGTTGCATCATTGTTATTTTTACTTCTGTAAGATCAGTTGTTTTCATATATATATTCAAATCTGTTGTTCAAATAAGTTAATGCACATGGCTTGTAACTTTCATGTCAGTTACTTTTTCATTGTTGTTTGATTTCTGCATTTTAAATTGAATTCGTAATTTCTGTTTGCTATAATTATGAAGACTAAAATCCCAGTGATCTTTTTATGTGCACTGTTTAGTAAAGTAAGATATTCTCAGAATTCTGTTTAGAAATAATCATCAGTCATCTGTTGGAACATTTTTTTCTTTCTGTTCAGACTATGTAATGGGTCAAATTCGCAAAAATTGCTGGCAAGCACCAACCCCTATACAGTCTCAAGGATGGCCTATTGCTCTGTCTGGTTTGAACATGGTGGGAATTGCTCAGACGGGCTCAGGAAAAACTCTAGCTGTGAGTTTCAGGGTGTCATTTTCACTTATCGTGATGTCATATCTTCTCATGCTGTACGTTGATTTAATATGATGTTGAATTTAATCTACACTGACAGAACGTATTGTGATGTAGGTGCCTATAAGTGTAATTGGGTGGTTGATGGGCACTTCTGGTAGGGTCTCCTCCTGTCCTATCTATCTGTTATATTCTGTCTGACATCTTGCATTTTCATAGTACAGCGTGACTGTTGTGTCAGTTTGCTCTGTACATACCCAAACTCAAACTGTCCATGTAATGTTTTAATTTAGATAAATACATTTATTATTGTGTGTCTAAAAGATGAGCGGATGAAGGAAAGGTTCCTTTCTTCCTTCTTTTTTCAGTTCATGTTACCAGCAATTGTTCATATTAACAACCAGCCGTATTTGGAACGAGGAGATGGACCTATAGTAAGTTCAAGAGATTGTTTGCGAGATAAATAGAATTTAGCAACACTTAAGTCAGTGTATTTTTTATCTTATTTAATGTTCTCCAAGCTGGCAAAAATGCAGTGCAATAAAATTATTTAATTTTGGAAATTGTACATTGTTATATGACTCATTCTCAAAAGGTCGTGCCCATTTTGTTACATTGTACCTATTTTTTAAAATTCATTATTTTTGTTTTTTTTTCTTTGGGGAGGTTTAGTAGTGATGTACTGCACCCCATTTTGTACTTTAAAAGATAACTTTGAACATTGTTTGTGAAATATGGGGTTTGTAACATCAAAAGGTGACCTGTCTAAGACATCACTGATGACACACTATTAGCCCCATTCCTGCCGTGCACATAGCTCCATTTGACTTATAACTTCTTCCTGTCTCTTTCTGATGATGATTCATGTCCTGTAAATATCAAATGTATGTTTTTTCACCCAGTTCAGTTCAGATCTAGGCCCGTTTATGTGTGTCACCGTGATGTCTCTGACAACCATCAACTGATTTTTCCATTTAAATAGCAATACTTTCCTTGAGCAGTTTCCTTCTGACTGTTTTGTATCAAGTGTATGTAGACCTAATACCTATAGGTGAAACAACACTTATACATTTGTTGTGGCCTGGCTTTAGACGTGACCTGTGGCAAGACGTCACAATGACACACATTTTTTATGTTGTCTTGGTAAAGGTTTTGCTAAAAAAACATTTGCCACAAGAGCCTCAGTTTGTTACTGATGGGCAAAAGGAAGTTCAGGATAGATTTAAAAGCATTTTATTGACCACTTTTTCCAGACAGAACTTTTTTCTCTGTGATGACAAGAAAAAATATGAACAAATTGTCACACTCAAAGATTTATTATTCAAGAACAGCACTGACTGCACAAATGCAATAACAAAGAGCCATCGTATCAACTGAAACAAGAGTAAAAACAAAGTAGTCTTCTAACATTGAAAAATTGACATCAGTATAATCCAGTAATAAACTAATACGACTGAGTATCACAGTGAAGCAACATAAATCCAATGCACCACTCTTTTTGGTCAGTTTCATAGCTTCCTGTACTTATACTGTATATAAGAGGTTCTATGATCAATCATCTTCACACCAGTAATTTAAAATATATTATAAAAATATTTATTATCCAAGGTTTCAGTTCATGAATGAAAACTGAATAGAAACCAAATAAATAAATTTAAAAAAAATCAGACTCAACATTAACAAATTGTGCCAGTTGTCAAATCTGGTATTTGAATCATGCTGCAGTGTGAAGTCTAGTTTTATTTCTTCTGGTGAGCCTTCTGTTCATCAATTTGATGCCATTGTTATTGTTCTTTGTATCATCTTGAAGTTTGTCTTCTGTATACATGAGAATCTGCCTTCAGCTTTGCTGAACACTTTCATAATCATACTGCAGTGCAACCTTATCTTGCTTTTCTTGTCAAATGGAGGTGGCTTTCTATCTAGGGATGTGGAACTTTTTTGAGGTACCTGGAGAAGAACTATGGCATTATTTCAGTGACTTTGAAATGACTAGGGCATACCAAGAATCCAACAGAAATTTTAAAACATAAAAGAATCAAGAAGAAATTTATAATTTTCAGGTTACACTTTGATTTTCTGTCTTTTCATACGATTGACTGGCCACTTAACTAGCATCATTTTTTTATTTTCAACTTTAGAAAAAGGGGGTAAAATGTATGAAGTGAGGGGTGAGCAGGGCCTGAAAACTACTTACTGGAATACATCATACATGTAAGATGTACCGTACTTAAAAGATGAATTTCTTGAAAACATGGGCCTGCAAAAAAAAACTTTAAGATTCTGAAATGCCACTATGATGACAGTGTCAGTTGTCATAATTTTAAAAAGAAGAAGAAGAAGGCAGTTACACATACTGTAGCACTTTCTTTAAATCCATGCTCAATCAAAGCTAAATTTGCCAAAAATAACTCACTTACAGTTACACAAAGAAACTTAGCATTATCTGTTATGTATACAATTCACTGATTCTTATTTTAATATAACAGTTTTTAGAAACATGCATTCAAATAAGTTACTATGACACACACTAAAAACTGAACTGTAAAAGAAGTTTATTCCCATACTAAAAGAAATCTCTGCCTTTCTCACCCATGTTATCCGAACTCACGTTTCCAAAATCTGCTTTGACATTCAAACAATGCATTAAAATGGCAAGAAATCTGAGACATCACAATAGCCCTGCCATTGGCAGTCACATGGATGAGTGTGACGTCTCAGCAGAAATCTGCTTTGCGGTAGGTCTAACTCTCTGACTGGGCTCAAACCCCCATCTTTTTATTCTAAAAATCCATTTCATGCATCTAAATCTAACTCGGTTTATCACAAATAATAGATAGATTAAAAGTTGAAGGTAATTGTAGCTGGGATGTCACAATGACGGACTACCCGTCAGTCACATAGATTTGTGTGACGTCTTGATAGTTATCTGCCTTGCATGTAAGTGTAATTCGGTGTCTGGGCTCTCTTGCTCATCCCTGGCCGATCGAGTTTTCACTCGTGACGGCAATGGCGAATATGGCAGTATTCTTTAATTGTTTAACGTCCCCATAAAGGCAATTGGAGACTGTCGGGGTATCTGGGAGGTAGCGGGATCTCAGTTGTTTCAGTCCTTGGCACTCCGCAAGTGTGTGCTCGACTGTCTCCTGCGGGGACCCGCAGTGCCGGCATACTGGCTCACGGAGTGGGTTGAAACGGTTTAGATGTGCGTTCAACTGGACATGTCCCGTCCTCATACGCTGTATAATAGTAGCGTATTTATGCTCTAGTGTCAAAATCGGGTCTTTGATGTCCGGTTTGGTTTGGTTATGATACACCCTACGTCCTTTATCCGAGTTTGCCCATTGATATAGCCATTTCCTGCGTCCGTGAGCGCGGATTCTGGCTCGGGCTGCTGGGTAAGACATGGGGTGCTTTGGCTTGTTCGCCCCTGGTCCCCTGTTTCGCTAGGCTATCTGCAACCTCGTTGCCCCGGATTCCTATGTGTGCGGGGATCCACTGGAGGTGGACCTCGACACCGTATCCACTTATGATCTGGTGGCAGATATGTCTGATTTTATCTGCGCCATGTGTCTCGAGCTTGTGGTTGAGCGATTGTACGGCCATCAATGTGGCCCTTGAGTCTGTGAACACAACAATATCTTCTGGCGATACTGTTCCGTTTTCAAAGCCATTGAAAACTGTAGTCAGTGTCCTCCAAATCGCTGTCGCCTCAGCGTCGAAGTTGGAGCCATTCGCCCCACACGGCCCATAGATCTTTTCGGTGTCGGTGCCGTCAGGGTAGTATATTATTGCTCCGTACCCCGCATTCGTAGTCGCCTGTACTGCCGAGCCGTCAGTATAAACCTTAATCATATGTGCTGGGTACGAATCAATAATTTCGCCAGCAGCCGTTTTCAGAATCGTGGGATTGACCTCCTTAGTCATGTTTGTGTCTAGAAGCGTGGTTTTGACCACTGGGGGTTTCAGGGAGGCGTGAGGTGGCTCTTTCGTCCATAACCGGCGGGGCATTCTCTCTTGTTCTAGCCCATACTCCTCAGTTAGTCGTTTGGCTTCGCCCAGGAACGACTTCTTCTGAAGTATTCTCGGTGGTGGGTCGGTTTCGATCGCCTCCCGCGCCGGATAGTCCGGCTCGAGCCTTTTTAACCTCTCGTACTGCTGTTGCACGCTTCCTTCCCTTCTGGTTGCCAGTGGTTCTACGTCGGTCATGATTTCGAGAGCATTCATAGGAGTGGTTTTGAGGCAGCCTGTTATGAGTCTCATGGCGCTGTTCTGGACTCAGTCCAGCGCCGACAGCGTTCGGTTGCTGGCCATTGGTTGCAGTGGCAGGCTATACTCTAGGCCTGCTCAGACGTAGGCTAGATATAGCTGTCTGAGAACCTTCCCAGTGGCACCCCAGTTGGTACTGGCGAGCGTTTTCAAGTGTTAATCGCCTCCTAGCCTCAGACTCGAGCTTGCTGACGTGCGTCTGCAAGTTGAGCCTGCTGTCAAGTTCAACTCCCAGGTATCGTGGTGCGCTTTCCCTTTTGAGTGTTTTGCCATTAATCTTAAGAGTGGTGGTGGCTTTCTGGGCGTGTTTGCCGTTGGTGAAGAGTTGATAAACGGTCTTATCGACGTTTATCTCCATCTTCCACAATCGGCAGTAGCAGGCAAGCGTCGCGAGGTCCCGGTTAAGGTCTCGCTGTAGCCATTGGACATGCTTTCCTGTCCTCCAGATTACCATATCGTCGGCATACATCGCTTTTTCGCATCTCAGGTGTTGTGTAAGGTCGCTGGTATAAGCTGCAAAGAGCGTGCAGCTCAACGCTGAACCTTGCGGCAGGCCATTCTCCATGGTGAGTTGGCTTGAGGTCTGTCCGTTCACTCTGGTACGGACTGTTCGATTGTGAAGGAAATCTTTTACCCATGCATACAAGTTTCCTTTGACCTCCGCCTTGAGTAATTTGAGGAGTAGCCCACCTTTACACACCTTATCGTACGCTTGTTTGAGATCGACGAATACGGCGATAGTATGCTCTCGCCTATGGAAACCATTATTGACCGCTTGGGTCAATCGGATAAGCTGGTCCATCGTCTGCCTGCCACTACGGAAGCCCGCCTGGTGTCTGTCTAGAAGACCGCGCTCTTCTAGATACCAGGTCAGCCGGTAGTTAACCATCCTCTCCCCTACTTTGCAGATGCAAGAGGTAAGGGATATTGGCCTGTAATGTGATGGTTCGGTACCATCTTTGCCTGATTTCGGGATAGCTGTCACCGCTGCCTTTTTCCAGTCAATAGGGAGCTTTCCTTGATGCCATGTTCTATTTATTAAGGTTAGGAGCCATTTCTTTGCCGTGTGGCCCATCTGGAGCAACATCTTGTTGGAGATTTTGTCCGGGCCTGGCGCTTTACGATTTTTACACTTGCCAAGTGCTCTCTCCAGTTCCTCTAGGGTGAAATCACTGTTAAGGCCCTCGTAATCGCTGTCTACCTGCGACTTTTCGAGCTGACGCCTGACCTTACGGAGCCCCTTGTCCGTATTCGTAGCTTTGCCACTGTTATTTGTACTGGCAAAGTGTCGTTTAAGCATGATTGCACGCTTATGGTCTGTCACCGCGACCGTCCCATTTGCCCGTATCGGAGCGACATTCTTCACTCTTTGTCCCCGATTAAGGCGATTCAGGACGGTCCACGCTCGGCCACCACTCGGGTCCACGTTCAGAGGCTCGCACAGGTTTAACCACTTTGCCCTTTTGGTGTTTCTGGACAACAGCTTGTCTTTGGCGGTCAATCTGTTATATTCGATTCTGGCCGCCGTGCTCGTTTTTGCTTTTCTTCTCGCCCTCTTACGCTGTCGGACTGCCTGTTCAAGTTCCTTTGACCAGGGCAAGCGATTTAGGGGCTGCAGTCCTCGCGGAATACTCCGCTTACCAGCTGCGAGTACGGCCGTAGTCAATACGGCATTGGCTTCGTCAATTGAACCCTGGTTGGGGTCCACCTCGTTCAGAGTTAAACCTAAAATCTCTCTGAACTCTTCCCATCTGCCTTGTTTATAATTCCAGTTTAAACGCTTCTCCTTCTTCTTAGCTGTTTTAGTCTGGATTTGTACGAGGAGAGGAAGATGGTCGCTACCTACGTCCTCGAGGACTGCGTAGCTGTGTCTGGTAATGAGGTCAGCAGATAGAAGCGCAATGTCTGGCCGACTCTCCACGCCGTTTGCTCGATGCAGGCAGGTGGGCGCGGAGTCGGCTGATTGTATCCGGACCAGGTTAGAACTTAGGAGGAGATCTTCGGCGTTTCTTCCTGCAGTGTTCGTGGATTCTGGGGCGTACCCCATTTCAGGACTTCGTGCGTTGAAGTCTCCTCCGATGATTGTGTTATTCAAGGTAGCCTATGTCAGCCCTAGGTCGCAGGTGACCGTTGGGGGGTTATAGACATTAGTGATGGTGAAGGCCACGCCGTCCTTCCATACTGTAAGGGTGAGGGTATCAGTTTCACCTTTACTCGTCAGGGCGTGTTGCCTCACAGCCGTAATATCATTACGGACCAATGTGGCAATGCCTCTGCACTTGGTACACGAGCAGGTGTATATGGTATACCCTGTGACGTGCGCGCCTCTCCCATTCAGTAGAGTCTCTTGAAGCAGAGCTACATGTATATGTTTTGACTTTAGGAGCTTAGTTAGCTCCAGGACCTTCGGGCGAAGGCCGCAGACGTTAAGCTGCAACATGTTAAGTGTCGCAGGGGGATCCCTCGCCGCTAGGGTCCCCTTGTTAGTTTTCACACACGCATTCACTCTCGCATTCGGACACAGGTCACCAGTAGCATATTTGCGTAGAGGGACCTGGCAACTGCCATCCTCCCTACGGAGGATATGAGTGGGTTCCTCAGCCCTACGTTTCTTCTGCGGAATGGTCATAGGCGAAACGGTGATCATCTGCTAGTACCACTCGTTCGCATGCACCTCGTACGAAGGACCCACCGAGACAGTACCAGTATTCAATTACGGTAATTGGTTTCCCGGAAAGACTGCAACAGCAGGACCCTCGCAGCAGCGCGGTGTCTGGGCTAAAAACCTTTGTCATTTTATCTAAAAACTCATTTCATGCATAAACTATCACGCCATATATCACAAATAATGAATGGATTTAAAGTTATACAATAATTGTGGCGAAGGCGTCACAGTGACATAGGTCTAATGTTGGTCATACTTACCCATTCGAATCGATAGAGCTGCAAAATCGGCAAACTGTCGCAATTTGCGTCATAGTTCAGTGTCGAGTTAGACAATCTTACTTTCTGGCCTCGCAAAGTCGCCCTAGACAGCTTTGATGATGCTAACGGCGCCCGTGAACGGCCCAAGACGTCACATTGCACCGAGACGTCACATAAGCATCAGTGATGACCCACAACTTCTATGCTCGGAACCACGCCAATGCACTCGAACTTTCGAAATCCGACTTCCGTTTCTTGGCGGAAGTAACTAAATGTTACTGTAAAAAGTTGAATGACACCGAAACAAAATTTACGAATAGATGATATCGTCACAGCCCGAGACGTCACAGAATGACCGACAACGAGGCTGTTGATTTTGTTTGCTTTTATTTCACTGAAGCTAAAATCCCATCACTGAAAGTCTAATAGAAAATAAACCCCGAGATATCAAAGAAAGCCCCAGTGCACCTCACACCCACTGATACATCAGCGTTTTCCCGCTAGATCTATCATTTTCTAGGTGTTGTGATGACTGACACTGTGACGTCTCAAATCAAATTTTATACCCCCCACTAGGACAAAATGATTCAACTCAATATGTAAACAAATAGCTGAATCTTGAACATTAAACATCCCCCCATCTTAAACATCAATAATTTTAACTTATTAGCTCATACTTTTTTAATGTTTTGACCATGTAGGATAGCCCACCTGCAATGTAACAAATTATAGGGCAAAAATAGTACCAAATTCTCACTTTTTAATTCATTTTCTTCAGTTTGAGGTGTTTGTGGCAGCTGAGGTTATGAAATCTATCTCTTTAACCTGTCTGCTACGCATTGCACTATGAGTGGAAGTAAATGCTTTCAGCTGAGCTGAGAGAAAACCAATTTTCTAGGGTCACCACCACAATGACGACCTTTTGAGAATGAGTCATATATAATATATTAAATATTTATGTCATTGACTCTATACACTTACAGTCTTTTTAAGAATATAACTTTCAGCCTCACTGATATTGCAGATGATACGTTTTAAGTCTTGATCAGATCACTATTTTCTTTTGTACCCAGACAATGCTGTTTATTTGGAAATAACCAATATATGAAATTAGAGTTTTCTGTATGTCTTCGGGTGAAAATTATCTCCCTACCAATGCCCCCTCTTTCATATGTTTATCCAGTGTCTTGTACTTGTGCCAACACGAGAGCTTGCCCAGCAAGTGCTGCAGGTAGCACAAGAGTTCGGTCATGCTTCACAACTACGGAATGCATGTGTGTATGGTGGTGCACCTAAGAGGCCACAGATTAGGGACTTGGAAGAAGGTGAGGGGCCTATAAGACCAGCATCATCCATCTCTCATTCTCTCATTTTGTTAGTGTGTCCTGATAGTGTAATTTCTTTTAAATTTCAAATTACAATTTAATTTTTCTGAAATACAAGCTGCTAACATGGGAAATAGTATTTGTTGGTAAGGTTTATTATTAGAGGTTAAAAGAGGATTTAGAGTGAGATTTGGACCAAGTGCTGGAGTTGAAATTCCAGTGGAGGAAGAAATTGTTTAAAAACTTCAGTACTATAGATGACACATGAGTTCTCTTTATGCAATTCAGTGTGATTTCTTCAGGTTCAGTTTATCTCACACTTTCAGATTTGTTCACAATAGCTTGTAGCATCATGTCAGTGAATTATTTGGTGTTATTAATTAACTGTTATCATTTTTGTACATTTCACCTGTAATACTATTCAGTCAAAATAAGTTGCACTTATGAAAAACCTTTAATCTGGCACTATTTACATGTTTAGGTGCTGAAATTTGTATAGCTACACCTGGAAGACTGATAGATTATCTCGAGTCCAATAAAACAAATCTCAGGAGATGCACATACTTGGTTTTAGATGAAGCTGATCGTATGTTGGACATGGGATTTGAACCTCAAATCAGGAAAATTGTCGAACAAGTCAGGGTAAGTTCTTTCATTAAAAACAGACAGACCAGGTATAGCTTGTTGCATTTGAGGACAGTATTAGAAGTATAAACTGATGTTTTTAAGAAGACCTTAAACTTCAGTGATAATGTATGTCTTTGTTTTTTCTAATTTGTCAGTGATTTGTAATTGTATTTAAAATGTTTGTGAGGTCTAAAATTAATCAGCATAATTCCCATATAGGATATGAAATGAGTGAGGGCTTGATATCAAGAATTCAGTATAAATGGCATTGGTAAAATATGAAGTTGAGTGATTTATTCCTTATGATTAAAAAGTTTATATATTTCATATTTTATTACAGCCTGACAGACAAACTCTGATGTGGAGTGCAACCTGGCCAAAGGATGTGCGCAAACTTGCTGAGGATTTCTTGCACGATTATGTTCAAGTAAACATAGGAGCACTACAGCTGGCGGCTAATCACAACATCCTGCAGATCATAGATGTATGCATGGAATTTGAGAAAGAGGATAAGTAAGTTGTATTCATTTAACATCCATTGTTTCTTAAATTTTTTACCACATATTTTATTATGAAGAGGTCACATGATTTGTGGTAATGGCTTCTGAATAACCAGCAACATGTTTCTACTTAGAGTTTTCAGCTTGACAGTTCTGGTTTATACTTATAGTTAATGACAAATTGAACATTATTTCATTATAAGGATGATTTTTTTTATAGGGGTCTGAATTTCTAAGACTTTCTTTGCACCATTAAAAAAAAAAAAAGATGATACTTTACCAGCCTGGAAAAAAGTGTTACGGTCTTTGGATTGGGTGTATAATAGTTTCTGAAGACCAGTGTTTCAGCCAGTTGTATGTATGTATTCTGAAGACCTACTTTGTATCTTTCTCTGAAGTCACCATCATTTTCACTTTCAGACTTGTGAAGTTGCTAACCGAAATTATGCAGGAGAAGGAGAATAAGACAATCATTTTTGTGGAGACCAAAAGGAAAGCTGATGACATTTCACGGCGCATGAGGAGAGATGGGTCAGTGTGGCGTGTAAATCTCATGATTTATATAGCTTCAATGCATAGGTTCATTATTTTGAGACATGAATAATAGGTTTGATGAAAGTATTTTTAAATTTCTTGAAAGAAGGAAAATTGGGGGGGGGGGGGGGACACAAATATTATTGTATTGTCGATTCCTGAAAATCGTGAGCTCATTGCCAATCACACAGGCCGATCCATCAAATTTGTAGCATGCGTTTTTTCTGTGCAAGGGTGGCTTAGCTTGAAGTGTGCAACTAAAGTTGAAATAGATATTGCATGCTGAATGTTTATCTGCATGTGCAACAGTGTTAGAGTATTGAAAATGTTGACAGACAGTACTTGCAGCGAAATGTTTTTAGCTTAGGATGGTAGATAACATACAGTTTAGGTATCTCATTGATTAGGAAAAAAGACATACTGGTGTAAAGACATACTTATATTTAGTCTATTTTTCGGTTCTTTGCCTGAGAGTTATTTTATGGATCTGGTATCACTGGATATTTTCTTCAAGTCTACAAATGGATAAATGTTCTGTTCATTATTCTTTAGATGGCCAGTAATCTGCATTCATGGTGACAAATCACAGCAAGAGAGAGACTGGGCTCTAAATGGTAGGAAATGTTGATTTTGTTTACTTTACCTTGGTGATATCTGCTTTGTGAACAAGCAAATGCATTTGTAGTTTTTGATTAGTTATTCTGATTCAGGTTGTTTTATTAAGCATTGTGAAAAGAAAATTAGCAGTTTGTACGAGGGATCAGTTTCTTTGTTTTGTCATAGGGCATCTTGTTTCAGAATTTTAACCATGGGAGAGTGAGCATAATCATATTGTTTTCATGGCAAAGGAAAAAATGAAGTGCAAAACAACAATAACAAAAAACAACTGATAATGACAGTATAAAAAATGCATTTTGCTGAGCAGTAATATACAATTAGCAGACCTGGATCCAGCTGAATGTACCATAATTTTTAAGACAGAGTCATAGCTTTGAAATTGATATTTTGATGCGCTTTCTGTGAGGTTCACTCAGAATATTACACTACATGGCATGACCATTATTGCGCTGAAGCGCCTTTAAACTCAAACTCTGGCACACAACATGACTTTTTTTAAGGCAAGCATTCAAAATTATTAATGTGTTTGGTTTTTTTCTTACTATTTTTCAGAATTTAGGACCAGTAAAACACCAATTTTGATTGCCACAGATGTAGCATCACGTGGATTGGGTAAGTGTTTTTGCACATTTATTATTAATTCTAGTAATCTTTTCTCAGACAAGCGATAAGATGTAATTACAAATAGAATGAATCTTCAGGGGAGTTGGGAGGAAAATGTGACATTTGTTAATGAGACCATAACATTTTTGTAACTGATCAGATGAGGCCTACAATCAGTGATTACTTTTCCCTTATGTGTGTTCTTATTTGTTACTGACATAGTATTGCAGCTAACATTTAGTTTTAACAACACTCTAAACCCAAATTTTAACGCAAATCCTGCATTCTTGTAAAATTGAGAATTTACCATTGTTTCACTGATATCATAGCAGATAATAAGGGCTGTGCAATCCCACCTAGAAATTACATTAAAATGTGTTTGACATTTTGCAATGACAATTTGACCATTTCTGTTTCAGGATTACAGCTTTATATTACGGTATTCTCTGTCTTTAGTGATACGAATTATTATACTTAGTTACATAATGTTAATAGCACCAACAAGCTGCTCCTAATAGGGTGATATTTGCGATTATGATTCCTTCTCCAGTTTTGTTTTTACTGCTGCTGTCCATCTTTCAGCCTCCCTGTTTCAGTTCAAAACACTAGCACTGTTTTGTAAATTAATATTTGAGGAAATGTATCATAATTGAACCATAATTAATCTGGCAGTATGTATCTCAACAGAGCCTGAGCCTCGCCTGGAAGTCTGATCATGACTGGAGAACCGTACAGCGAGAAACCTGAGAGGGAAATTATGGTCCTATATCCTACCCTATCCCCACCAGATCCAGTGGCAAGGTGGATTCTCTACGAGTCTGCCAGTCGCTGGATGCTTGAAATGTCCTAGCAGCGTTCTAATGGGACGCCTTATGCGAGGGGCAGTGTTCCAATAGGATATCTTATGCCGGTCACTCCCTTGCTGCCCCTTAAATGGCTGACTAGGGCTCTCCACTCTAAGAGTCTCTCATCATCATTGTGGGACTTGCTAAACATGTTTGAGTGGACATTGCAAAGAGACTCAATTTAATGCTCCAAAAGCAAACTCAAAATTTGTAAGCAAGGTTGTGAGGCTGATACCAGTTTACTCCTCTGCCAAGTTACTCAAAGCAAACAAATCTGGTAGAAGTACAAGCAATGTCAGTTCTTGTGCTACAAACTGCTTTTGAGGAAGACTTTTACCAGCATGACATCAAGTAACTCGTGTTTGTGTAAGTTCTTCTAATGGCACAGTTATCTATTTTGTTACTCCTTGCTGTGTTGTTAATTTGGTCTTGTTGCATTTCCTGTTCGTCTTTGAAAATGAAGAAGACAGATTGTGCATTGTTATTTCTTTGAGTATTGCCAGCTCCTGCATTTGTCTTACTGACTCCTAATCGTTTCTTTAAGTATGGTTTTTGTGTCAGAGTGCAAAATATCTATTTAGACTGTTTTGTCCTGTGCCATGAACAGACACAACACTTAGAAGAAAACAAAATTATATGATCACACAGATAACCTCAGCCTCTCAACAGTTCTCATGGGGAGCCGTTACTGTCCCTCACTAAAAACTTCAATTTAATTAAATTAAGCCCTCAGATCAGCCAGAATTTTATCGTCTAGCTCTCTCTGTTTTCGCTTGTTGCGGCTGAAGTCATGCAATCAGACGTAAGGTATATTGAGGCCTGCGAGTAGGATGGGGAACTTGCCTGCACACACTAGGACTTACTTGCTTCTTCTCAGCGCCGTAGGACACAATGGATGAAACTCAATTTATCTTTTCATTTTTAGAGCAAATGTGATATGGTTGAATTTGTAGATGATTTACATGAAAAGGCATGATAAAATTAGTTACTTCTGTTGCAGAATGCTTCTTTTCTCAGACATACTGTGAATTTTGAAAGAGTTTTCTATTCATACGGACTGGTGGTTAGATGCGAAGAAGTCAGATTGTGTTGGGTGCAGTTCCCTTTCTGTAGACACTTCTCTGATTATGTTTTGTCAGCTGTTCTGAAGCCACAGTTGTAAATTCTTGATATTTGAAGAGTGTTCAATATTTTTTGTTTTTGTTCGTCTTCTTTTATTTGCGTGATCGTGGATATAATTTTATAAGCTGTGAGTTTCACAACTTCAGGATGACCAAAGGTAAGCAGTGAAGTATGGTAAGATGTGTTTTGATTTTGTGTGATACAGTCCAGAATGATAGTGAAAGTTGATGATGTTGCAGTGCAAATTTGGGTCGTTGTTAGTTTGAATTTGGATGCAGCTGGTGCTTGTGACTTTACATTTTGCCTTAGTTCTCCTTTCAAGGGCTTCAACTACTTGTAGGACACTTGGGCCATTCTTTAATTTAACCAATTGTTCTCAAAGGTTTGCCCACAGGTGTGTGTAACTTACTTATTTTATTTGAAATGATCAAAGTTCAAAATAAATTATCTGCATGAGACTAAGATTTCCTATAGAATGGCCATGAAAAATATATTAATTCATCCTCATTAACATACATCTTGTGACTAATTCAACAGATGTTGAAGACATCAAATTCGTGATCAACTTTGACTATCCCAATTGTTCTGAGGATTATGTCCACCGTATTGGGCGTACAGCTCGTTCAACAAACACAGGGACAGCATACACATTATTCACACCAGCCAACATCAAACAAGCCGGTGATCTGATTTCTGTACTGCGTGAGGCCAAGCAGGTCATTAGCCCAAAGTTGCTTCAACTTGCAGAATCCAACAGGGGATATCAAGGCAAAAGTTAGTGTTGTTTTGGTAGATGGAAGTCCAAATCACTTTTATACACCATCAAGCATTTTCATAGTTGTGTCAAAAAATGACATGATTTATTCTAAATGTATCTGAAAATGCACGGAGTAATTTAGATACCACAGGGAAGATTCTCTTTCTCCCTATTTCATCATGAAAGAGCAGCTCATTTCTTATTCCGTGGGGAATGATACCCAGCCATCCAGATTGGAGCTTCATAGCCTTATGTATTCTAAATCCCTCATGAGAGTAAGTTGCACAGACCAACCTGTTGGTTGTCAAAATGTCACGTTTTTTACTCAATAAAAGTATCAAATAACATGATTCTGGCAAATTTTTAAATATTGTAACCCTTTTTCTAATAATACTTAATAGTCATATTTTATTGTGTTTGGTATCAGATTTCTCAGTGTGAAAAAATCTTTCCAGCGGTGTTCTTCATATAAATGTTTTATGCAGTAAATTTAGCCTACGTTTTGGGTGCCTGGTGCCATGCATTTATACAAGGATGGGAACATTCTAAATGTCTTAAATCATGATAGATTTAAATTTTTTAAATGTACATGTAAAGAAGAAAATTAAAAGGTGCTCAAATTTCTGAAATATTACAGCTGTAGAGAAAAGGTATCAGTGTTCAAATGCAGAAATAGCCAAAGATGCGAGGAAAATGCCTATGGTACTGGTAGAGTTGAATTTTTATCTTGAGGATATGTGAATGTCAGCATCATTACTGGTAAATTATCAAAGATGATACAAACTGTGGTAATAGTGGAAATATCTCACCGACATATCTGAACAGAATGTTGATGTGGAATGTTGATTGATGTTGATTTGGTAATCTATAGGTCGAAGCCGCTGGGGTAATAAAGACCGACCTGGTGGAAATGACCGTTATCCTGGCGGTGGACCACGTGACAGAGATCGCAGCATAGGAGGTGCTCGCGGTGGACGAGGCGGAGGCTTTAGGTAAATTTTTTTTCTTTAAATTTGTTCTTGTCATAAAAATATAGGACATAATACTCATAAGCAAAGTGAAGGTTAAGCCTGACTTCATTCACACGTTGAGAATTATGACTTCATCAGTCCCAAAAGGGTGATCCCAGCAGATTCACCGTTTACTTATTTCCTCTTTATGCATATACAGCAGAAAGTTGTTGTGACCAATTATATAAACCTGATCTTAAACGCTAACCATAAAACTGTCAAAAGAAACGGAAAACGAAAAAAATTATGGGTCAAACAAAAGCGAATTTGGTCACTTCGAGCAAATAGTCACTCCCATTATTTTTATCAATCAGTTCTCGAGGAGGACATTCCAGTGGAAGAGATCAGTTTGGAAGAGACAAGCCCAATACATACAGTCAGCAACACAAACCAGGAGGGTTCAGCCAGGGACCTGGCAAACCCAACATGTTTAACCAACAGGGTCCAAGATCTGGAAGTGGAACTAGTAACTTTAACCAAGGGTTTCAGGTATAATCAACTGTGGAAATTACAGTTGTTATTTGTACTTGGATCTGTGGTACCTGTAGGAATATTTTTGCACAGAATTCAGGAAAAAATCAGAGAGGAGGAGGGAGATGAACATGTTACGTGTGCGAATTTTTTTTTATTGTTATTGAGAAAGAATGATGAAGGAAACTCACAACCAAGGGGATCTTGCCATATACATCAATCATGAGGCACAGTTATGGCGAACTTTGATGTGTTATGACCCACCAGCGTGGGAGATTACCCTGGCTGGAAGCAAGGTCTTCATGTATCAGCTCAGATTTGATTAGGGATGAAGCCTCCTCAAGTTAAACCTGATTTCAGAGAGAAAGACACTCGTTGAAAAAAAAAAAAATTAAAACTAAAGTTGAGATTCTATGTTGCATCTTTATTCTGTCAAAATGAAATGAACTATTGGCTGTGTCATATAATTTCCAGAGTCAGAATGCCCCCAAACCATTGATGGGCGGAACGAACAACTTCCAGGGTGGAAACCAAGGCATGGTACGTGGCAACTTCCCACCACCACAACAAGGAAACTTCAACCAGAAGCCAGGGATGGGCCCTCAGCAAGGCAGTACCCCTATGGGCAACTTCACCAACCAGAATATGTATGGACAACAGCAACAGCAGCAGCAACAACAGCAAAACTGGGGACAGCAACAACAACAGGCCTTCCGTCCACCCTTGCCCATGACCAGTCCACCCCCACCACCTCCCCCACAAAACCAAGGCTTCTAAGACAAATAAATCACTTCTGAATACCTACCCTAATAGATTTAAGTGAATCTTTTGGTAAAGATTTATTGTCATTCTTATACATTGCTATTCATTTACATGAATGTAATTTAAAACTGCTACTTTTAGAAATCATTAATGGTGACCTTTTTCAACTGATGGATAAACTCTGTCAGAATTTACGTGCTGAAGTTCAGTCATTTAATTTTTATAATCACCTTATAATTTTTTGTTTCAGAATCATTTCATTGATAATGTATTTGTTTTTTTTTTGTTTTAGTGTTAACCCTCACCCTGTGATGGGCATAGCAATACGGCATTGACTTTCCATGCATTCATTCTGCACGGGCGTACAAATACGGCATGGTCAAGCTGACAGCGCTGCACGCTAGCCGTATTTTCACGTGTCGGGTCACTGACCTTTTTGAGACGTAACTACCGTCTGCTCACTGTATCTGTTCTAAATCAAAGGCATTGTGACATGGACATGTTAACCAGTGAACCACTGGTCGGAATCACAAAGACTAAGCTTTCAAAGGCTCTCCCCACACTATCAAAAGATGTAACATTGACATGCGAACTGTTGCTCAACAAATTTGCAATATTATCTCATTTTCTCACAAGCTGACCACCATCTAGAGTTGTCTGTATCTAAGAACCAATAAGAAACAAGCTCTGAAATGATCTTTGCCTCAAATGGCCACATTGGTTTATTAGTATGTGTTAATCAGGATGAAACCAGTTGTTTAGGGCTTGGGAGGGCGTGGCTAGTAATCATGCGTCGTCGTCACGAAAACAACATGTTCAGCTGTCAGTTTGGCATCTTAAGTCAGATCATTGGTTAGAGACCGACAGACTAAGGTTTTGCTGGTTAATTCATTATCAAGCATGATAAGTCATAGCAGCAAATGTTTTCATACCGATCAAATACAAAAACCGAACCACGTGAACAGCGGTAGTGTGGTCATCGTACATCGGCAAGGGTCAGTGCGACCCACATAAGGTTCTTCGTGAGTAAGATCACTGACCGGACAGCGGGCTTTAAGCCATCGCACACAGGGTGAGTGTTAAATGTACCAGCAAATTGAATGTCTCCATTATACATATTTTAATGCACTTTGGTAAAACTGACAACATAGTATAAGTAATCCCTTCATATTGATACATGTATGCATTAGGGCTGTTTAATATTAATGAAACACACTTTGTTACAGTATGTATCGGGGGGGAAAAAATCTGATAAGATTTGAATCCAAAGAATTCAGTGTTTCATGATCTGCCACTTTGGTTTTTTGCCAGCGGAGATGAAGTTTATATTTTGTAAAATGTGCCATGCTTTTTTTTTCTTTCTTTTTTGCACATACATTTCTCTGTATTAAGCACAGAAAGGAATGTTGCATTGAAATAAGTGAAATGGACAAAACTTCTAATGCTTGTGATTCCTTCTATCACAGTACAGATTTTAGATAAATGCTCATTGTCTTTGTTCTTCTGTAACCACCTATGTTTTGTCCTTTAATAAATAGCCATTTCAGATTCAATACTACCCATTCATCAGTGCACCAGAACATTCCCAAACTTGACAGTTTATGACGTTCATTTCCATTTGTTGTAGCATGGAACACATCATTTTCTGTGAACATTAATTTCACTGTTTTCACATTTACACATTTATTGATTTCCACTGGAACTGAAATTACTTTAGATGGATATTTTTTTTATACCAACAATCAAGGTTCTTGCAAATAATTTAAAAAAAAAAAAAAAGTAAAATTGCCGTATCTAATGCCGTGATGTATGTACTGTTTCTGAAAACTGGATTGTTGGAAAATGTATTTGTACTGTAGGAGTTTTTCGTAAGTTTTATTATTTGGAAACCTATCATATGAAGAACACTGACACAAATTCTTCTGTTGCTCACAATTGATTAGTGACTAATGCACTCACCTAGTGTGACATTTATGGACTATTTAATTAGTGAAAGTCCAGTAGGTAGTGCTTTTATTTATGCTGATTCTGTTGCAATTCAGCTGTTTACTTCCAATTGTTTGTCTGTTTGTGTGGTGCTGGCTGTTTAGGGAATTGAAATCCATGCTGTTCTCTCATTGGTATTTTCCTTTGATTGTGTAGCTTGCGCTAGGCTGGTTGTCATTGTGTGCTTTGTGTTCATCAGGTTAAGTGCGATATCTGGATTGGTAATTATTTTACAAAACTGTCACACACACTGGAAGTGAGATTTTCTCAGTCCTTGTTGCAGCTTCGATTGTTCAAGTACCACGTTGCTTTTATCTTGTGTAAGTGGTAGCATCATTTTTGTTTTGTTTTTTGCTTTAAGTTATTGTTCGTTACAAATCAGTCATTGCATGTCATTGCATACTGCTCCATATTGTGTTGTCTAGATCCAGTGTAGAAAAGGTAGTCTGTAAATTCTACCCTTTTCTGTACACATTATGTACATGTGTATTTCCCTTGTTAAAGTACCTGAACAATAAAAACTGAAGAAAAAAAAAAGACGACATTTCTTATTATTTCTGTTTAATGGCAAATAATTGGAAAGAAGTGCCAGGGTGAACATACAGAAGTGAAAATGTGACAAGAGAATATCTACGGCCGCATGGTAAACTATTCATGACTTGACTTTTTTTCAAAAATTGAGAAATTTGCCACGTTTGTAGCTCTTGACAACCTGCAGGTTGTGTTTGGGGTTAGATTCTAAACACTAAAGGTTAAATGTTTTTTAGGTATCATAACTGTTAACTTGGATAATGAAAGCTATTCAGTTTTTTGCTACTCCGGAAAAATTTGTAAACACAGTTACAACAGTTTACCACACAGCCCTCTATGTAACCGTTTCAAATACTCATGGTCAAATGTAATCATGACTTCAATAACATTCCATTCCAGACATTGTTCTTCCACAACTTGAAACCACAATTGAACCCATGGATAATACTAGGGTGAAAAAAACTGAAATATAGTCGCTCACAGAAATGCTGGGAGGATAGTTTTGGAAAATTGATAGAAAATGCAATAACTAGTGAACAAAGAATATAATTCTCATATGTCCATGACTTGATGAAGAATGTACAATTTGTACATGATAGAATTTCTCCACCTACTGGGGGAAAATGATGAAATATCATCTAGATGTCTTTCACCTACATACATGTATGTACTTTATCTATGAAATTGTTTACTAAAAACAAGAATCATATTACAAAAGCATTACATGCACCTATTTCTTTACACTTACAATGCCATTTAGTTTAGTAGTTCTCAGAAGTAGTACATGTATTATTTACAAGCAGAATAGACCAGCAGACACTGGAGCTTACAAAAATAAGTTACGCTGTCGTCAGCACCTTTGCTATCTTGTGCACCACAATAATTTAAAGCTGCACTGGAGCATGCCATCTGAGACGGAACACTAAGACGGATCATTCCTTCTTTCATCACTATGTCCACAACTTGCGCGCGTATGGACTCGGTGAGTACTACTCACAGAGCTCTGTGGTACCAGTTTGTCATCCAATTATGAAGGGGTGTGGTGCGAATTGTTGCATTGTTGACACGGGTGATACGCGCAGAAGTCGACGGACAGACTTTGGCGAATTGATCCATCTCTGTATCCTTTGTCTTGGATGCCATCCAACTACCAAACATGACGCCAATGAGCTATTTATAGATCGGCACTGGTTAATGGGGAATCGGATTCTTTAAAGGTTGCAAAGGAAATCGCAAGCCTCGCAATATTTAGTTTTCAGTCTAATTGGTTGTCAGAACAATTTGTCCATATAATAAAAACTGGACTCCATGAAAATCTGAACTTCAAGGGATATCAAACTAGGCCCAGAACGTCACAGCCGGTTGCTGCCAGCAAAATGTACACTCCAGAAATAATGGCAGTAGCTGACTGTCTGACCAGGCTTTATATGATAGGGTCTTCCTGGATTTACTAAGAAAATACCATAGGAAATTACGGTGTGCACTTCTTGTCTCCCAGCGACTGACTATGCCGTTGCGGGTGTACTATGAAACCCCACTTATTCCATTACTTTTCGTCTCCTTTCGTTTCCCAAATTCTGTGCCTTCTGCCGTTAATCAGCTGTTTATTTTTAGGTAGCATTATCATGGGCTTATATTTGGCCAATTTCTTAGCATATTCAGCGACAGTCTGAAATAAAACTAGCTGCCAATATGGTGGTCTCCTTGATTATCCTCATAGTTCACCAGCCTGTCCATTCACCACCAGTTAGGCCTGCCTCACGTGCCATAGAGTAGAACATTGAGTTTACATTGGATAGCAGGACTTGTGGTGAATCAAATTCCATAATCTGACCACTTTGCAACACCATAATTCTGGAGAAAGAAAAAAATATAAATTTAAAACCATGGTGGAAAGAGGTATTTTTGCCACACTGAGGAGAAAAACATATTTTTTTCAATAAACAGATTAAAGTTTAATAGCATGGGTGAACTTTTGAAGAAAGGAGTAAGGCAAAGTGAAAATCAGAAAAGTAATTCATATTTTTCCACTGGCAGCAGTCGCACTGAGAAAAGAAAAATATTTGCTCCAAATGAATCTTTACCATATTGTGTCTATTTTTCTTCTGTCATGTGAAAGTACAGTATATATATGGCCTTTAGCGTCTTTACAGACGGTCTTAGCAGCTAGAATATTCACTTTCACTTTGACTGACAGCTTCTCTCGTGGCTTATTCTACCAATGTTTGACCCGAGAGTGCGATGGCAGTGATTGCAGGTCAGTCTTTTGGGTTCACTTTGGCGAGTGTTTTCATTCCGCCTCTGTCGTTTTGTCAGGTATGTTTCTTTTGCCTTGAAGTCTATTGCGAGCGTGCCACTGCGCAATTTTTGTCTCCATCTGCTTCGATCACTTGCAAGGTTCTCCCATTCATTGGGGTCGATGTTGAATGCTTTCATCGTGACCTTGCAAGTGTCTTTGAATCGCAGATGTGGCCTACCTCTGGGTCGGTTGCCAGTAGCAAGTTCCCCGTAGAGAATTTGTCTGGGGATGCGATCATTTTCCATACGGTGGAGATGTCCAAGCCACCGCAGTCTTTTTTTGCCTAGGAGAGCCTGAGTTGATGGAATGTTGGCTCGGCTCAGAACTTCGATATTTGAGATCCTGTCTTGCCACTTGATCTTGAGAATTTTGCGTAGGCAGCGCAGGTGGAAGGAGTTGAGGGATCTTTCATGTTTGGAGTAGGTGGTCCATGTCTCTGAGCCATACAGCAGGGTGCTTAGGACGCAAGTTTGGTACACGAGTACCTTTGTTTTGATGGTCAGCTTGCTATTGTTCCACACCCTTTTTGAGAGTTTGCCAAAAGCTGTGGCCGCCTTTCCTATTCTGGCATTTATTTCAGTTGTTATGTCTGTGCTACCACTGATGGTTGAGCCTAGGTAGCAGAATTTTCCCACTTGCTCCAGAGGAGAGCCATTCAGCATGATTGGGTTGGAGTTTCTCAAGCCTTGTGTCAAAACTACAGTTTTTGAGACACTGATCTTTAGCATGAATTTGTCACAGGCTTTGGCAAGGCTATTGATGAGAGCCTGGAGCGTGGTTTCATCGTGGGCCACGATTGCAGCATCATCTGCGAAGAGGAGCTCTTGTAACATAATATGCTCTGTACGAGATTTTGCTTTTAGTCTGGCAACATTAAAAATGGAGCCGTCCACTCTGGTGTTAATAAGTACTCCACCTGAACATTGACCAAAGGCATTCTTGAGTAGGGCTGCAAAATATATACCAAATAAGGTAGGAGCAAGAACACATCCCTGCTTCACACCGTGTACAGTACACGCTGGAAAATTCAGTGGTTAATCATGCAATACTGAAAATTGAGAGGGAAAAATTACAGAGGGAAAACAGCTGGCCCCGAGGTGCGGCACTACACACTAAGGGACATGGGACAGCAGAGGAACTCAGGAGCACAGCATCCTTCATAAAGGCTACCGGCCTCCTGATATAAAGTCTGACACGAAGAACACAGAAGAAGAAGAAGAGGGAAAAATTGAACGTCTGAAGAACACAGACACAGCTAAGGCAACTCAGTTTTCACATGATACATTTTGAAGGAAAGCTAGTGGTGCATTCAGTTCTCTTAGGTCAGAGTTCTGCAGTCACAATAAATGATAGGCCTATAGAAAGCTTTGCATTGCACGTGCCGGCTTAGAAAGTTGTTCAGGGACAAGAGCCACCCCCGGTCTTATTATTATTTTTTTTCATACAGACACCAAAGCCCATGAAGCCAAAAATACTTGTACTCACAATAGACATTTTCCAACCAATATGTGGCCAAGTTCCACAAACTCACTACAGCGAGCCAAGCATAATCCAAACTCTGAACTCTAAGCCTAACCTTTACATTTCCTCCCCAAACTTCCTGTGCAAGAACAAAAGCCCAAATTGGCCACATTGCCAAACAGTTACCCTCACCCTCCACCCTTTGTTTTCTTTCAGACATTTTTCACTGACTTTACCTCACTATCATGTACCCTCATTAACACACAAATGCAGCATGAGAGTTCAGTGATGACCAAAAATAGATGCTGTAACAAGTGACTGTTGTTATAAGAATGTACGCACCTCCAACTGTTTTGTGCTAGGGACGCAAATATATACGTACCTATCCCTAACCCCGTCCTTATCCTCAGCCCTAAATCTTATTGAATCCCTAACCCTGCCCCCTACCCTTTCAACCGAAAAACTGGAGGAAAACAAAAAGAAAATCTGTAATAATAATTAACTGAGGCTGTTAGGAGTATTTCGGAGGGCGTTCTCTAGCTCTGAAGTCATAAAAGGCTTTAGAATACTTATTCCCAGCACAAAAAACTGGGTGGACGTACGTACTTGTAATAACATTCATTGCAAATACAGGAAAATACCACCTCGTATTAAGTATACCTGTCATAGTCTAGGACAGTGTTAATTCGATGCGCTATAGTGAGAACTGTACAGTCAGAAAATGCTGTTTTGATCGTCTTTTGAATGAGCTCATCTGTCTCCATGTCCACCGCCGCTGTAGCTTCATCCAAAATGAGGATCTTGGTTTTTCTCAGCAATGTGCGGGCCAGGCATATCAGCTGTCTCTGCCCCATACTAGTAGAAGACATGAAATTAGTCCAAGAATATTAATCAAGTTTGCAATTTCAGAATGTAAATTTTCCATAGTTTTCTCTCTTTTGATACTTTTGTCTACAATATGGAAAATCCAGAAACATTAAAGCAAAAACACTCAAAAGTAGTCAAAAGTGAGGATAAATGCTTTCTTCTCCATCACAGAATGAAGACAGAAAGACTGCTGATTATTTCTGTAAAGAAATGTTCTGAGGCTTCTTTATTACGTAATGTAAAGGACTTTTGTTGTTGTATTCTGTTTTGCTCAGATAGTGGACTTTCTTCTTCTTTTACTCATAAGGCAGTTTCTGACAGCAACAGGTTCTGTATATTACAGTGCGGTTCACTGATTACCTGAGGTTTTCACCACCCTCTCCCACATCCTGGTCTAATTCCTCAGGTAGACTCAGAACAAAAGGTTTCAGATGCGCATGCTCCAAGGCCTGCCACAAATCAGCATCAGACTTTTCATTCAGTGGATCGAGATTCATGCGCAAAGTTCCTGCAAATAGCACTGGGTCCTGCAATGCATGTTGAAATGATAATTAGGCAGAGCTGTATAGGCCATTTGGCCAAAACACCCACAATAAGCTTAGCCTGTGATTAATTTGTGGTCAATTTCCATGACGATTGTAACTGTGGCCATTTCGCCAGCAAAAATATCCTTGTGACAACAGTAACTGGGCTATCCCTCGTACTTTCCCCAAATTCACTATGCAAACAAAACCCAATTTGATACTTGCCACATGTCCCAAGTGGTCACTCTGTAATAAGTGTGTGCACATAATGGGAACATGTGTCACTTCTTATGCATACATTTCAGTACCATAGCTCAGGTGACTGCAAAAAGTTAGGAAATTGTATACACTTACATATTTGACTAAGCCTCGGAGACAGTGCAATTAGCAATGAAGTTTTGCTCCCTACAAACGTTTAAGATCACAGTTTCAACAAAGACTATCCCATGTAAGTGAAAAAACCAGTGAATACCAGTGCTGGAGTTAGGTGATAAAATTTGTAAAAGCTAGCCACAATGTGCAGCTCCTTGGCATTTAATGGGTGGCTTGTGGAAATCAGCTAGCTGTGTTCGTTTGTTTGTTGTTGTTTTGCGTTATAATTAATTAAAAAAGTAAATAAAAGTATATAATCCAGCTTGACAATGATATGTCGGGTACATGTATACATATTGAGTCCAAGAGAAAGAACTGAGCAGAGAATAAGGGGAAAAAATTTAACACAAAAAAAGAAAAGGAAAAATATGGCGATTATGCCGAGGTTATTTGGAGAGATTTTTTGGTTTTTAAGAGCTATCATGATATTACCTGCCAATAATGAGCGTCTACTCAATAAATAGTGTCTGTTGCTAATGTAATACTATCATAGTCCCTAGGAACAGAACGAAATCTAACATATTTTGAAATGTATTCTTCTCTAGATGACAATTCTGTTTCTAAAACAAACCCTAAGAAAAAGACATTGTTTATCCATTCAATTCAAATACTTGAGATGAGAAAATAATTTAACTACAACTTGCCTGTGGTAAGATTGTCAGCCCGTGCCTCAGTATGTGCAAACCAACCTTAGAGATGTCAACACCATCTATTACAATGCTCCCATTTGCTGCCTCAATCAATCTGAACAGAGACAGAACCATTGAAGATTTGCCTGCCCCTGTTCTGCCAACGATTCCTATCTGAGTGGATAGAGAGATGGAGAGTGAGCTTGAAGTTATTTCATCATTGAGCCAGGAACGCAAGAATGTACAACAATGGATTGGCTTAGCACTAAACCTTTCACACAGACTTTCAAATTCAAAACTTCAGAATTGAAAAAACTTATCAATCTGTAAAAATATAAATATTGCAAATTGTTGCCTTTCCAGTTATGTTCAGATTGACATTTCATTTTTGACAATGCAAGACAAAATAATTATTTGCTGTCTGTTTGGATAAAAACAACCATAAATATGTGTGGAAACTGAGAACCGCCACTGTAAGTTGCTATGGGCACAGGGATAAGTTGAATGTATGCAGATACCCTAGGCTTAAAGGGCTTGAACAAGAAATGGCTCTTCATTCATATCAACAACCTAAGGTGGATGAGCTTGCAACAGTTTGGTAACAGTATGTGCCTTTGAAGACAAACATTTCAGTAGTGACAAATACTAGGGCATTAGTAGTGGGCAAAAAACAGTGATAATTATGTCAAAATATTCCGAAATAAGAGACATTTTTGGATGTTTTTTTTTTTTGTGTGGTCTCAAGCTCTATCCCAAGACACACAGTATTCTATATCCAATAGTGGTGTAGCGTACAAGACATAGGCAAAAATACTGTGATATGTCAAAATATTCTGAAATCATTTTTGAATAAGTTTTTGTGTTGTCTCAAGCTCTATCCCAAGATGGCAGGGCAATAAACCAGGTGTAACCTGACCTTTTCACCAGCTGGTATACTGACAGTGATACTGTTAAGTACAAGGTCCAAGCCATCCCTGTATCTGGTGCTGTAATCAGTGAAGTTTATACTACCAGCACTTGGCCATTTGCTGGGAACGTCATTGTCTCTCGGCAAAACCCATGGGGCCTTCACGTTTGAAAGACAAAGAGAAACAAAGTGTATCAGGGATTAGTACCCTCACAATAAAGGCATTACTTCCTATAGCAACGCCAGGAGACCAGGAACCAAGATCGGGAGACCAACAGCCAAAGACTGTAGACTCCTCCCCCCCCCCCCCCCCCAAACCAAGAATAAAGATCTCAATCTGCAAATTCCAATATGTTCAAAAACCTTCTCTACCGTTACTGCTATCGCCCTTTTCACTATCTCTATGGCACCAACCCCCAAAACAGCCTATTTGGGGCCTAAACAAACAAACTACATGTATTACAACCACCGAACCAAAGAAGTACGGAAACAAGAAGACTTTACTTTTCCGATCCAGCAGTCTTCTGAGTTTGTGGCCTTCAACTTGTTGCCATAAGACAATAAAGGGGGCTATAAATGCCAAATTTCAACATTAAATTCTAGTTTTGTTCCTGTAGAGTGAATTTACTGGTTTTCTCTCTTTCTGTGCAAAGCTGCCAATGCTTATCGTTCTTAACAGAAGTTCACCACAGTGCAGTTATTCACAGTAATGCATTAATAATGCCGGATTTAATCTGTTGGAATAAACTTTTAAACTTAACTGTCATCCAAGCTTGTGATGCACTGCGCGACAGTAAATGATAACTTGCACCAAGGACAATAATATGATGTCAAAATTCACTCAAGGTTCATGAATGATTCTTGCAGTGGAGCAATATTTGTCCATTCTCTTTCGGAATGGTCGTTTGCAGCAATTTCAGTTCATCTAAATTCGATGCCATAGTCTGCTCTTTGGGCTGTATGCTAATGTGGCAAAGTTTTTGGTTAAAAAACGTTGGACTATGCCTGAGTTCAGCCAGTTTTAAAGTATTTTTCTTCTTTCTCTATTTCATTTCAGTAATCATTGTTACATTTTTTTCAACCAACTGTCACACCAACTAAAAATTGAGAGGGAAAAATTGAACGTATGGTAGTTAGAGCACTTGGCCCAGGTGCGAAAGGTTCCAGGTTCAATTCTGGTCCATGACAAGGTCATAACTAATTTCTCAAGACCGTTTAGAAACACTGATTCAAGCCTAGATTTTGATAGGGTTTTATATGTGCCAAAAAAGGACAAAGAAAAAAAACCCCAACAAACAGCCTCACCTCGCCAGTAATATGAGTGTATTCTTGTAGTCTTTCCACTGACACCGCACTTGTTTCCATCTCACATGAATTCTTGGTCATTATTGTCAGCTCATCTGTCATCTGCATAATTTCATTTTGACAAAAAAAAAAAATTTTTTTAAAGGAACAATAATAAAATATTACGAAGTCAAACCACATGATAAAAAAAAAAAAAATCAACAAGACCCATGTTTAGTCCACATTCGATGAAAGGCACTTTTTGGCCTTCAGTCAGGCTCTTAAAAAAGCAAAAAACATGTCTAGACAAGATGGGATAAGCCATGGTGAAATGGAGATATAAGCTTAAATTCTAATTGGTGAAAGACATCATGTACAAGCTGATCTTACCACGTCAAGGAAATAGAAAATGATATATAAAGAGGAATCTGTTAAATGAGCCCCGTTACACTGTTACACACCCACGAAATGTTATGCATTAATATATATGTATAAACAACATCACTGAGATACAGTTGAACAGAAAATAAGAAAGTAAGGAAATAAATGAGGGAATAAGTAATATGATGGCACAGTGTCAAGGAAATTAATATTTGGGGAAACATTCAAATGTAGCCAAGAAACCTGCACATATTCAAGACCATCACTGTGTGTGAGGCCTTGCCAGTACCGAGTGCAAAGCCATTTACATTAAAAGGTTAAGATCATCCCTGCAAGTTGCGATTTCTGATTAAATGCTGTAATTAACACTAACCTTAATCTTCAATCTAAACCCAAACCCCCAACATTTACTCTAAATGTAGCGGGCTTTACATGTCGTGCTTTGCCCGGGAGTCAAAGTCAAATTGGTCGCAGACACTTGCTTGTTTTTTTATTTTTATTTTCTATACTAATCCTCAAACCAGTGGGAGAAGGGATGATTTAGTAACAAAACCAACAAAGGCAACATCAACAATAATAAATGACAGTAACAAGTGAAGAACTGAAAATAAAAATATGCTAAAACACACTGCATAATGCAGTGGTTTGACTTGATAAACTGGCCTTTTGTGACCCTTGAGAAAGTTGGTATTGCATATTACCATCCATTTCAAAATGCTGATAATAAGAAACGTCCTACAAGTGAAAGTACATCTAAAGAAATCACAAAAGCCCAAGTTACTTTAAATGATCGCAGCCAAAAAAAAAAGAAAAACCACGGAGAAAACCCCCATTTTTCTCAAAGTGATGAATTTTGTACTTGGTGCATTATGAATTTTTCACCCTTGAAGTATAATCTCGGCAAGAACACGGAAAGTATATTCTAGGCCTACGTATTTACCATAAGTGCATATGTTAAAGACAAGGCAACTAGGCCTGGCTCAACCTCTCCGCGATAGAGAACTGTGAACAGGTTAACTGCGAGGATGAAGACATAGGCGATGACGTCAAGTCGTGTCTGCATCCATCTGTTGTTGAAACAAAACAGACATTTAATTAATTCACCCATACAAGATCAATTATGTAATTATTTAAGAACACACAGACAAAGTAGCACAATCTCAACAGAAAATCGCTTATGGCAGTTTCAAAAACAGCGGATATAACGAACCACAAGGAGGAGTTCCATTCTAGTGAGGGTTTATTTAAAATTCTGAGTCTTGAGCGCCCAGCTATACATCTGGAGGACAAGACATGTAATTCTCCCGTATCCCATGTGACCTCTGCCCACGAAGCCTTTGAAGTTACATCCTTGATTTCCCATCGCACCATCCATCAGAATGGTTGGATTCAGTAATTCTCTCTCGGTTAATGTTCATGACTTAATTATAGCACCCCTTAATTCTTTGTAGTTACCGTAACTTGCCTAGGTTATTTTTCAAAATCATTATACTAGAGATGCACAGCACTGAATGCATCAAAACACTGTAGTTAATTCACTGGCCTTGATTTATTTACGAACAACGAATGGGAAGTTCACAGAGCTCTTTATCTTCACATGCAGCACTGCCAGTGAAGATTTTCAAAAATCCCAAGATGAGGTACAACATCCCAATATTTTTTTTCAACCCAAAAAATAGATTTATAATTAACAATTTCGCAACACTTCGAATTAAAACTGACCAATGGCAGTGATTAGTTCGTGGATGACGCAAATAAAATCCTCACAAACAAGCGAACTCAAACTGCTCTTTAGCCCATTTGGCCTTTGCCCCATTTAAGTCGCAAACAGCACTGTGAGTGGATAGGGAATTTTGTGACTTTAAGTATATCATACCTGAGTCTGGGATGGTTTGGGACGGCTAGATCTAAAAATATCGTGCACAAATTTAGGAAGCAATGAAAATAAATATTTTTTTAAAAAAAAGGGGGGGGGGGAATTTGTGGAATCCATTACATATTTTTTTCTTTCTTTCTTTAAACAAATTAATAATGAGTGAATGTATTAAAGTTAATTGGTAGGTAGGACGAACAATTTTTCTCGCTCCAGAATATCTCCGTGAATTTGAACAATACTTCCAACGCAGAAGTGGGAACGTTTTTCTGCAGTAATAGTAACAGTATGAATATTTGCAAATTGTTTTGTATGTGCTAAATATATGTAGGTTACATATCTATAGCAGTTCAAAGAAAGAATTATTATCCCCCCAAATTTAAATTTGCCCCCCCCCCCCCACCTCCCAGCAAAAATGGCCGTTTTTTGGGGGGGGGGGGGTATTTTCCACAGATCTTTAAAACATCGCAGTTTCACGATAGTATGATATTGGGATGCATTTGTTTCAAAGTAATTGGTAAAATACATTACACCTTTAAAAGGTCTATTTTTAATTTGGATTTGAAGTTGGCTTCCATGGCTTGGCAGGCAGCGCAGTGCAGGCAATGAATGAAGAAAGGTTCAGTAAAGCGGAATTACTCACTTGTTGGCAGCGTAATAGACCGACATGACTTTCTGGAAATTGTCCACCTTTGTCTCTGAGTCGGTTATGAACCTTGACTGGTGTTGGTGCGCTCTGATAACACCCACTCCTGACAGTGTCTCGCTAAAGTGAGCAAAGACAGGTGATCTATTGTTTGAAGCTATGCGTCTGACTTGGCAGGATGTACGGACGTAAAATTGCTACAGAAAAAATAAAGTGTATAGCTAGAAAACTGGAACTGTAGGTTTTCTTCCAGCTGATAAATCACACTTTTCAAAAACAAAATAAACAATTTTTAGTACTACACGTTTTTTTTTTTTTTGTTGTTGCTAATATTTCTAATATGAAATCCAAGAGAGAGAGAGAGAGTGAGAGAGGAAGAGAGACAGTTAGACAGACAGCCAGACAGACTGATAGATAGATAGATAGATAGATAGATAGATAGATAGATAGATAGATAGATAGATAGATAGATAGATAGATAGATAGATAGATAGATAGATAGATAGATAGATAGATAGATAGATAGATAGATAGATAGAGGCATAGATAGATAGATAGATAGATAGATAGATAGATAGATAGATAGATAGATAGATAGATAGATAGATAGATAGATAGATAGATAGATAGATAGATTGATAGATAGACAATCAGACAGACAGACAGACAGATAGATAGATAAAGAAAACTGATAGAAGACAGAGACAGAGAGAGAGAAAGGACAGAGAGAGAGAGAGAATATAAAGAGCGGGGAAAGAGAAAGAGAGAGAAGGAGACAGACAGGCGGACAGATAGATGGACAAAGAAAACTGACGTACCTGCATAAAATAAAAAATAAGCATGGATGGAATGAGGACTGCTATAAATGCAGGGAATGTATAACTGATGATACACAGGAAGCCCACACAGAACAAAGTGTGTTCTATTTGAATTTCAATCCGGAGGAAGATTTCACTGTCAAGAACATCAAGATCCTGACTGAATCTGTTCAGGATCCGCCCCATGGGCGTCGTGTCGAAGAAACTCATTGGTGAGTGCAATATACAGCTCAGTAATTTAGCATGTATTATGCGCGATGTAGTGATGTGACGATACTGCATCAATGCAGAGTAAATGAAGCAGCAAACAGCTGAGGAGGCAAAATATTGTAGGATTGTTTTGATGTTGCGCTAAAAGGTGGCAGCCAAATTCACACACTTTCTTTTTGTTTTGGAGGGGGGGGGGGAGGGGGGGGGGAGTAAATAATTCTTACACTTACGATAAATACCGTAATCTTGCAGAAAGTATTGAATTATGTAATTCTTTTTTTCCTTTTGAAAATAGTTACAGAGTTTGTATAGATCTAAATGACGTTATGATCATTAATTAAAACAGCACATTTCCTTAAGGCAGACAAATATACCACACTGCACTTTTTGAAAATTAAACCACAAAATAAACGCAAAAATGTCCATTTATAGATCTCTATGATTTAGGGAGAGCAATTCTCAGAAAGGCTTATGGTCTTTCACAATACTAAAAGAGAAATTAAGCCAAATGCCAAATATCTGAGCGATGATAACTGCCATGATGCACAGGAATTTAGATTTGGTGAGAACTTAAAACTTGAAGGCCCCTTGTTACACCAGAAAGTCTCACAAAGGAATGTACTAAAGCAGAATCTAAGGTTGCCACAAAAAAAATGAAAACATAATATTTGTGACTTGTAATTGTTCAATAACAAGGAAGTTAAGATGAGAAATACAAATAATTTTCAAATTATGGAGCTCAAAATATTACATATTTAAAATAATCACAATATAAAGAATGAATCAATTTTTTAAAAGAGTAAAAAAAAAAATTAACTAAATAAAATTCTGAAATTTTGTGACTCCCTGGCAGATTATGGGACCTTGGCTTTCATACTGGCTCCGATAAAATCAGATGATTTTACATCGTTATACTACTAGATTAAATGAAATCACCTCTTCAAAAAAAACAAAAAAGAAAAAAACTTTTCTAAAATGTTTTTCAGGCAATACCAAGTTCAAAATATGGCATTTATATCAGGATAATCAAATGCTGCCCCAAACATCTCCACGGTAGAATTAGGATTACGCTGTAACCTAGTTAGCTTATATCTATGATGCACGAAATACAAGCTGCTCTAATCAGATTTTAAGTACAATATTTAAAAATAGGACTTCAACGGGTGTATAAAATAAAGTTTAATGCAGCTGAGTTGACTTACTTTGGAATAAACCATACGCGCCGTAGATTCTGAGGTAGTACATGTTCTGTTCAAATCGTTCAGTACAGTTGGCTGGCATCTCCGTGAAGTTGGCTAACTGCTCGTCATCATTCCAGCGAGTAAGCCAAATGTAGGACAGACTAAAAGCCAGATGGAAGCCCAGAATGAAGATTGTAGAAATGACCGCAGGCCACACGCCATAAGCTTTAAGTAACTCGAAATACACGTTCCAGCTGACCTGTATATAAAGACATAAAGTAACTAGTTGCTGTATACAGGCTCCGAAAGACCGCAAGCAGAGCAGAAAGTTTGGGTGTTCAGACTGCGGGAAGAGCAGAGCATGATACTCAAGTGTGCTTAAGGCTCGGGCTTCTCAAGCAGTACTCAATACATACTGAGCTTTTGTTATTTGATGATTAGGCCTATTCCCACTCTCTCAAGGACGAGTAGGTAGAGCAGCAATAAAGACCAGCTCATTTGGTACTTCTGTGCCGTGCTCTGCTCTGCCAGCAGTCTGAACACTTTCATTACATCTAGTGTAACATTTTTTTATCCGCCCTATTCAGTTGCCGGCTTGTAAGCCCCTTGTCGATGTGTCTGCACTCGGGGCCCGATAAGACGCCTAGCTAAAGGAAGATATGTTTAAAAGCTATTGTTTAGGGTAAGGGTTGAAGGTAGGGTTAGAATTAATCGCAAAATTCATTCAAGGATAATATTTTGCAGGGGGGGGGGGGGGTTCCCAGTTTTCTAAACATAACGAATGTTTGGTATGCAATTGCCAACTGTCAATAAAACGTATTTTGACTGAATATGTAGACTGCATTTCCAAAGAAGGCACGAAGCCTGCCAATCCATGAAAGAATTCTTTTCTAAAGTGGACCCACGGCGCGTCCTGTCCTTTCTGAGAACCTCTATAGCTTGATTTAAAAACTTGTAAATTCATTTACTAAACTTCATTTCAGATCCACACAAAACAACTTTTGAGAACTTTACCAATGCCATAAAATTATGGAAGTATTTAAATCTACCATTACATTTGGAATCTCTGAACACGAAAGTTGATTAGATTATCCAAATAAACCGTGAAAGACATAATATGGCTGTTATCTCGCTGACGCGCCATAAAACCCAACGTCAAACTCAAAGGGGGTGGGATCGAGTACCTAGTCTTCTCGGATATGGAAGAAAAAATTCGGAGGGCCCGTGTGCGTGTTGCGCACATTATGCAATGACACAAAGGCAAATTTCCCCAATGGGATTAAAGTAGTATACAAATACAAAAAAAATAATGGACACAAATAAAAATGACCATACTGTTCCACCCAAAAGTTCCTCTTTGGTGACCAGCTGACTTTGACCCAGCTTCTGATTGGTTGATTCATCCGACAGACTGAGGTTAGAGGAGCTGTCTTCATCCAATCGATTCATACTGAGGAAATAAACAGATTTTTAGTGACATGAAGGAAATTTCCAATGTTGCAGCACGCATTTCTCTCGTCTTCATTAATTTGATAGTAAATACCTTCAAATTTTACACACACCTTGATCGACTTCATAAAATTTGTCCAAACAAAAAATAAATAGAAATCGAAAAAGCTTTATTTGATATCGTTATTACCTTCGTTATTACCAGATCAAACATCACTGTTATGGGAAAAGTATCCAATAAATAACGCAATTATGCCCCCTTTTCTTTCAATTATCGGCATACTGTCACCTGTTCCTCCAATATTATCATTGTTGTTTGGAGCAGTTGTGTGGCAAAGATTTGCCGATATCGGCCAAATGCTGTAGCTCAACATCAAATGCGAGGTGTTTTCCTATTTCTTTTTAACCTCGACCTGACTGTTTCTTCCGAAGAAGTGATGATACCGATCCCCACACAGTACGACAGTTAACCAAGAGATCTAGGTCAAGGCCTGGTATGAACGGGACACGAATATTTTGTGGAAAAAAAAAAAATTACTCAATCTGCAGTACTCCGTACTTTTAAGAGGCCCATACACGTTCAAAAAAAGCGTCAAAATTTTTATACGAAATTTGACTGTGTGTAGAGCGTTTTGATGTCAAAAAAAGATTTGAATCAAAATTTTGACGGATCAAACCCGTTTGATATTTTTTGTCGACTCGTCATATTTTTGATGCGTGTGTGGGCTTCCGTAAAAATTTTGATCAAACTTTACAGTCTGCTGATGCTTCAGACAAAGGATGATGGCCTCGCAGGTTTCAATAACCAATTTTCCAATCGCTTGCGGAGATCTTGCTGTCAGGAATTTCAAGTCTTTAAAGGAATTTCCAGACGCCAGGTACCTCAGTGTGATGGACAAGCGTTCACTTGGTGGTATGGATGGACGCATGACAGTGTCTTCTTTCCTTATCAATGGCTCGACAAGGCCGAGTAACTCATCGAACGATGGGGCATCCATTCGAAGGAAGTTACGGAAGTCTTCTGGTTCGTTAAGATGTAATTCTTGGAGGAGGATGACATGTCCGTAGGTTTCCCGTTTTAACAACCACTGTTTCGACCATTTCCGACGTTTACGAGGCGGTTCATCAGAGTCCAATGCGAACACTAGTGCTATGGCCACTGGTGCGTCCATGTCGAAGATTTCGGCAATACTGAATTTTGATGGGAAAACACTGAAACGTGTGTGGGCAAATGTGCATCAAAATTTTGACGCTTTTTTTGAACGTGTATGGGCCTCTTTACTGCTGTGCGCTTATGCATGGCACGTACTCCACCCTCGCGTTACTGAAGCCAAGGACCATTCTCTGTGTCCATATAGCAGGTACAGATTATTTTTCTTCCAGTCATATTGTCATATAAAAATAATCAGAATTGGTATCAATAACAGCAGCATTATCATTAATAACATTATCGGTATCGTCGTAAACGGCACAACTGTCAATAACAATAATTGAAATATCTATGAAAGGAAGTACGGACACGTGAATAACAGAAAGTGGTACCGGTAGAGGGAAGGGGGATCGATAAAGTACGTACCCTCGAGTTTGTATTCCCCCCATCCCCCATCCCTCACTCAACTCATATGCTTTTCGTGTAACTGGCTTCAACCGCCATGTCAATGGCAAGGCTTTGATATTTCAGAGCTTTAAATAGCATATTGCACGAACTATTTACTGTTTCATTGAAAAACCAGCTTGCACTTGATTTCTTTTGTTCTAATTCTACAACCTATTTTTTGAACATATGAATATCGTTAAAAAAACAACACACTTTTCAATTCATAACAGTAACTGAAAAACATAAGTAGGCTTCGCAGAACGCAGCGGCCCTTCTTCCCTTTATGTATGCTTTTCATCAGTACGCACTTTATGGATGGTCCCTGGGTTAGATTACGCAGAATGCAAATAGGGGAAGGTGCCCTTTGATTAGGGGCAAAAAGTATCAAAAGAGAAGAAAAAAAGAAGAATATACATGTATTAATGGCATAAAGATTACAGTCATCACCAGCACCACCATCGTCATGATCATCATCATCATCCTTATCACCATCATCATTCTTCTCCTCATCATCAAAATCACCGTCATCATCATCATCATCATTGTCGTCGTTGTCGTCATCATCACCACCATCATCATCATTATCATCAACAGAAGCAGCAGTAGCTTCAACAAAACTTACTGCAGTTGCGGCTTCCTCTTCCCCACATTTTATTCATATATACTCAGTTTTCTCATTTTATCCTTTTTTTTCCTCAATCTTTAATCAATAGCAATCCTTTCAGCATTAAACACACGATACTCTAGTAATGAAATTAATTACGCCAGTAATTTTTTAATGCTGGTAGTGTTTTCTACCATAAAAATACAACACAACACAAAGGAAAACAATCCCACGCCGATGCAAATTAAATACACCACTGAATTATTTGCCAGATATTTTAATACAAATATATGAGATCTTGGCAGTAACTGTCCCCAGGTAATTTTACAGTAGAGTGACCTATTGCCAAACCGTTCATATCACGCCACCCCGAATTTGCGAAATTTCACATTCCACGCTGTACATACATTGTTTGTTTGTACAAACAAACAAAATACTATACTCTTGCCTTCTACTCTTGAAAATATAATATTTACTGATGCTACTGCCATACTGTTGTTTGTTGGATTTTTGTTTTTGGTGGATTTTCAAAGTAGCCCCCAAAATCGTGCATCCGTTGGGAATAATTACTACGAATAACTTCCGATAAGAGCATTCACAGGGAAAGCAAAACGCGTAATTATTTCCCCTCTAGCCTAACAGTATACATGACACACAGAGTGGAATTGTATAATAATAATAATAATAATAATATATACATTTATATAGCGCCAGGACTAAAACATTAAAAGCTCTAGGCGCTGTACACAGTAAAAAATCATAAAAGCACATTCAAATAAACTTACACACACACAGACAAACTAGTTTTATACATCCATAGCAAGCTATAAAATTCAGTTTTTAAAAAGAAATGTTTTTAACCTGTTTTTAAATATGTTTAGAGAGGCAGAATTTCGAACCTCTTGTGGTAAAGAATTCCACACACAGGGACCAAAACAACTAAAAGCTCTATCTCCATAATTTGATGTTTTACACCTGGGAACAACCAGTTTGTTTTCTGTAGTAGATCTTAAAAATCTATCAGACTCATGTTTTTTCAAAAGTTCCGAAAGATAGGAGGGAGCTGAACCTTCAAGACATTTGTAAACCAAAACTGCAGCTTTAAATTTTATTCTGTTTTCGTCAGTAAGCCAGTGAAGTTGGTCAATAAGGCTTGAGGCAGATTCTCTTTTTGATTTTCTAAAAATCAGTCTAGTTGCATTATTCTGAATTATCTGAAGGCGTTTTATTTTGTTGCTCGGAATTCCAAAGAGCAGAGAGTTACAATAATCAAGCTTTGAAAACATAAGTGAAGTGATAAGTATTCGAGTTGCCTCTTGGGATATGAATGGACGAATAGAGCTGATGTTTTTTAATTGAAACATTAATGATCGACATAATGAACTTATTTGATTTTCCATGCTGAGATCTGATTCTAAAATTGTGCCTAAGTTTTTAACTTTATTCACGTTTGCTACAGTGCTTTCACCAATATTTAATTTTACATTTTTAATTGCAGTAATTTGTCTTTTCTTTCCAATAATCATAACTTCTGTTTTGTCTTCATTTAGCTTTAGTTTGTTTTGGTTCATCCATTCTTTTGTGTCCATAATACACTTTTCACTATCTTTTATAACATTGTCAACATAACCTAAAGTCGTACCAGGGTGATATAGTTGGACATTGATGCTATCAAAAGAGATGAAACAGTGTGCAACAAGATGGCCAAGTAGGCAATCTCTTACACTTATGAAGAAGTCGATTAAGGAATATTCGGGCATCTGTGGCGCGCAGTTGAACACGCTTAATATGTTACAACTGTCTTGTTTCCTTCAATCACACAGAAATAACAATTATTACAGTGTCAGTTTTTGACCAGCTGAAAGTCTATTGGCTGTAGCAACTTGGAGTCTCTCGGCAAATCTAGAAAAAAAAACGGTAGGCCTATCTACCTACACATGATCTAGCAAAAAGGCTCAGAGAATGACAGTGCAAAGCATTAATTTCTTTTGCGTGTCTTCAGCGGTTATGCCACTGTGTCGGCCCCTTATAACGAAAGGAAAAGTTCATTTCTTCACATATAGGTCTAGTTTTTTTTGGTTTTTTTTTGCAGATGCACTAGAGACGTTCGCCAAACTGAGGAGATTCTCAGTGAGTTGACGATACCGTCATCCGAAAGATAGGCTTTTTGACAGGTCATCCTTAATTACAAATATTGACGATGGCAGGAAAGGTCTCTTTGTGCACAGAAACACACAGTTTGACTTTGTGCCACCAACAAAAGCAGCATTATTACATCACATTTATAGACCAACCACCCAAGGAGGTGTTTTCTAGGGTCAGGTTCTCAACCAGGGTTCGCAACTACCTTTGCCACACCTAGCAGCACGATTTTATTTTGCCCAGCTTGAAACATGAATTTGTCAAAGACCACAGGCAGGATGTCTGCATTCTCATCACAACGATAAGTGTATACACTGCCGAAGTAATGAAATCAGACACATTGCTGGAGGAATTGGCCATGGCAGTGGTCCGCAGGCAACAAGGATGGCGACCTTTGAAACCTCGTGATTGCATTTTAAGTAAAAAAGTTGCACCAATTTGCACTCTTGCCTTCAACACTGACTGTTCACATTTCCATTTTTTCATCAATGGAGGACACGGAGCAGGAGCATAATGATGAGACTAAGTCTTCAGAGAGAAATAATTTTGTATTGATGATGCTATTATGCCATGAAGATGTGCTATCTTAATTAAGCAAACTTACAAAGAAACAGATAGGAAGACTACAAAAACATTAAGGCAGTCTGTAGCAGCTTACCTCATACGTCGTGTCTTTCGCCGTCCTCTAGTCTTCTTTTTCCTGCGTGATAATTCTTTGCCAAAGATACTGTCAACAACGTCTGGCTCTCTCGGCATACTGGACCGTTCTAATTGGCCATCCTTTGTGCCAGACTCGGTCGCCACGATTGCTAACTGATGCTGCATTTCTGATAGCAGATTTTCATCTAGAGAAAAAAAAAATGATACCCACATTAAACTATTACGACAACACAGCGTTATAATAACAAAATCTAAGGGGATTATTATGACTGCGTTTGAAAATTTTCAACCACGCAAATTTTGTCTAATTTCTAAAGTCAGAAGGTCGTTACTATGGAATTTTATCCAGTATCACATTCGCTACACTTAAAAAGGGATTACTTGCGGAAATAACACAGGAAATCCCTGGGTCAAAGTATGTTTTGAAATTATTATAGAAAGATGACCTGGTGATATTACATGTATCATAGGAAAATTTCCTTAAATCACGACTTTCTATTGTAACGAATGTGATCCTGGACAAAATTTTGCAAACAACGACCTTCTGTCACAGTCTCATATTTAGAAACGCGGGTTTTGGTTAAGGCTAAGATTAAAAATTACGTTAGGTCTGCGAATGACCGCAGTAAAGATTTTAGTGACTTTAGTTCTTGTTTGTTCCATCTCCATTTTCTGAAAAACTGGAGATCTTTTGCTGTGTAGAAGAGGCATAACAAATGCACACTTTGACACTTGTTTAAAATGGGTTCTGACAATTACCAAGCTGTTTCGAAATTCCGATTTATTCTAACTCCTTATCATAATACTAAAGCCGCAAACGCTTAACGTCGGATTTCTCAGTTGTGACCTAAGGTTGCATTTTGGGAGCTGGCTACAAACTGGTGACAAAAAAGAAAAGGTTTTCCTCAGCATTTTGACTACTTGGTGGTATCAACCTAATAAAAATGGTTTCCATGGTAAGCATGGAGAAGGGAAAATCACCTAAGTCATCTAAATCCGAAGCGTCTTCCGAAGTGGTGCCAAAAGGTTCGGTTTCTGTTAAGTAGAGTGATAAATACTTGGCGAAGGCTCCATTTCTTCTTGTCAGTTCGTGAAAGCTTCCAGACTCGGAAATTTTGCCGTCTTGCATGACCACAATGAAGTCCATCTCGGGCAGCCAGTGGAGACCATGAGTGACCAGAATGCGAGTCTGCTAAGCCAGTTAAGTTTTATTAACACTTACTGTTTAGATTCAGGACATCTGTATAGAGACTCCGAGACACAGGATACTGCGAGCGTTCTTTCTCTCTGTGTCTATATGAAAACTGCGCGCGTATAAATTGCCGAGACATTATGAGGACCAGTAGCCTAATTTTTCCTTATATTATGAAGGGATGAGGTGTACATTTCTCCATCATTGACCATCGTTGAAACTTGCACGGTGAGATGGAGAAAATTTGACAAATAGATCCGTCCTGGTATCCTGTGTCTCAGGTGATATCATGTGGAGGCTAAAATAACCCCTGGCACACCATTTGCCTTTTAAGGTAGTGTGGCATTATGGAATGATATTGTGTGTTTATAATCTCAGACTGTGCAAACATTCTAAATACTTGTGAAGTGGGGGGGGGGGGGCTATAGCGAAATAGCCGTGGCGAAATAGTTGAGCAGACTAAAATTTGGTACTGTTTCTATATGAAAACTAAATAATTATGTTTGTTTCATCTGACATCACTGAATTTGTGGTGTGACGAAATTTTTAATTTTATATTTCCCCTTTCGTTGGAAGCTCTTAGGACATAATATACTGCGTCTTCGCAAGAGTGCGCATGTTTCAGTCACGGTGCAAAAAACAAATCTTGGCGAGTGCACATGTTCAGCCGCCGTGAAACAACAACAAAAAACGCGGCAGTGCGAAATTGGGAGGCAGGGATGCCGGTCAAGCATCGCGGCCAACATCATAATTTTGAATGACGAAAGTGAAACAAAGCAATTAGGTAAAACATTTTGAAAAGTAAAACCACTTTCACATACATGTCTTGATGGTTTATACCGTAAAGTATCAGGCACTAAGATTAATGAATCACTCTGGGAGTTGCACTGTACAACAAACCGATTCTAACGAGAGATGATAGCTGAAAAACTGACCGATGGAATGAATGATTACCTGGTCTTTCAGCAGTCCAGATTGACTCATGACACGTTTAAAGATGTGTTTGCCCACGTGACCATCAACAGCACTTAGAGGATCGTCAAAAAGGTAGATATCTGCCTGGCTATATACAGCTCGAGCTAGAGAAACTCGCTGTTTCTGTCCTCCAGATAAGTTGATGCCCTGGGCGGGAGATGGGACGCACACGTGAAAACAAGATGAAAAATAAAGTTAAAGAATTCCCGAAGTGTGTCCCCAGTAGGGGACAAGGTGGCCTAGAGGCAAGGTGCTCGCCTCTCATGCCAAGGGTCCCGGGTTCAAAACCCGGCCGGTGCAGGCATGTTGGAAGTTTGGGATTTTTCTCACATTTCCGTGTCCCTGATCCTATTGGGGGTAGGATCTCGAGTACCTAATCTTCTCGGATAAGGTCGAAAAAATTCGGAGGGCTCGTGTGCACGTTGCGCACGTTAAAGATACCTTGGCAGTTGGAACAGGCCGCTGACCAGGCAAAATTAAATAAATAAAAATTCATCCCTTCTCTCCCCTCCTCCCCATCTCCCCCCCCCCCCCCAAAAAAAATATCCGCCGGCCGGCGCTGCACTGTGGCGGCGACGTGCCTGCTCCAGTTATAACTGGGCTGCAATGGCACAAAGGCAAATTTCTCAAATGGGATTAAAGAGTTATACAAATAGTTATACAAAAATAGTTATACAAATAGTTAAAGGTAAGCAGAAGCTTGGTTGGTGAAGTGGCAAAGATCGTGGGTTCGACCCCCATCTTGATCAATTGTTTTTCGTTTCCCTTTCACCCCAGCTTCACTTTTCTGAGCTCTAACTATTCACGTACGCTTCTAATCACCTCAAATTTTCTCCTATGTGTACTTGAGGGGACTGGAAAGGGGGGGGGGGGATCTGAAATGCTTCAGCAGTGCAACAATATTGTGTGAATCGATATAAATGTGCGTGGTCACGTGTTGGTTTATGGATGCATTCATGCGTGTGTTTAAAAGTTAGCGTATTTTTTTTTTAAGCAGCTCAATTTCCATGGAATGACCTGCCTGCTTACCAGTGTTTGTCATACCTAATGTCCTATTACAAAACATTGCAGTTTTTGGTTGCCTTCATTCATTAAAACAACCGTAACCTCAAAATTCCCAGATCAGGCACGAAAGAATCACCCTATTCTAATTCTCTTGCCAGAATGAACTCATCATATAAATGTAATTATTTGAATGCATATTCTTGTTTCAGTATGATTTCTCGTGGAATTGAGCTTACCTTTATTAATATATAGTCTAAAAAACAATAATGATAAATAAAATAAATTTTTTTTAAAATATAAAAATCGGTACACAAATGAAGTGCTTATGAAATTTGCACATGTGTTCAATTCTGTTGTCATCAGTGTCTGGCTGAGAATGGCTATCAGTTTGAAAACATGGGATAACTCAAAGTTTCAGTAGTCACACATCTGTCCTTTTTAATTTGAATTATAAATCTTGGATGTAGGGCCTATCTTAACTGACATTGTATTAATAATCCCAAGCGAATATATAATTTCTGAGACTCCACGTTTATGTTTAACATTTTGAATGCTTACAGTGTACTGTCAATAACCATTTTTTATATATTGGCTGTGAACATGTATATTTCAACTTCGAATTTTTTAGACACTTGATAAATTTTGCCTCAAAGTTCCCATTCACCTTTTCGGTTAACCTAAATAATCAATCTCGAATTAAAAAAAAAAAGACTATAAAAACAGTAGCAGCATTATTTTGGCACCGAAATAGTTAAATCAGTTTACCTTCTCCCCGATTTCAGTCTGATCCCCAGCAGGAAGAATCTCCAGGTCCTGTTTCAGGGCGCATGCGTCTATCACTCTGTTGTAAAATTTAGAGTCAAATTCACAACCAAAAAGGACGTTGTTTCGCAAGGAATTGTTCTGTATCCAGGCTTGCTGGGGGACATAGGTTGTCGTGGACTGGAGGTTTCAAATGAGAAAATAAAGAACAAGATCATTATGCCGCAGACATTTTCTCCCACGGTGTTGAACTGTTTTTCCTCGAGAATGTCAAATTAGAAATTTAAACAAAAACAAAAAAACCAGAAGGTGGTGACTCTCATCTCTCCCCACTTCCCCCTCTACTCCGCCCCAAAAGGCGTAAATCAAACAACTCTTGGTCACATAATCTCAAAAGCATCAATACATAGACAGCATAACTAAAGCAAAATAGTGTCATTATCATAATTATCATCATCATCACCATCGCCATCATCATCAACATCCCTATCGCATCAACCAGTACTTTCGTTCATCATTTCAAACATCAGCATTACGAACATCATCATCACTGCCGACACCGTCTCGGGTATTCCCATTATCATCATCATCACCATCCTCATCGTCATCATCAGCATACCACCACTACTCCAGTGCCTGTGCCAGGGCAGTTACTAAGGCCACCGAGTTAGATTCCACCACGGCAACCATCACTACCACCTCATCACCACTAATGGAACCACCAGCACCACATCTTCCACATTCAGCTGTCCCGGAAAGCATCACCAAGAGAATAATAATGCATTCTCAGGGACTTCAGTACTAACATTAAGATTACTGTAACCTCTCTGCCTGTGCATCTCTCCCAGTAGAGCTGACAATAACGTAGACTTTCCAGCTCCCACATTCCCCACGATGCCAACAAGCATTCCAGGCTCGATCTTCAAGTTTAGCCTGAAATATCAACTATTTGTCAGTGCGCTATCAATGGCATCTACTTTGTCTATCAATGTATGGGACAGAGAGAGATAGAGAGAGAGAAAGAGAGAGAGAGAGAGAGAGGGAGAGAGAGAGAGAGAGAGGAGGGCGATACAGAGACAGAGAGAAAGGGAGAGAGAGAGAGAGAGGGGGGAGGGAGAGAGAGAGAGGGGAGGGAGAGAGAGAGAGGGGAGGGAGAAAGAGACAGAGAGAAAGGGAGAGAGAGAGAGAGAGGGGGGGGAGGAGAGAGAGAGAGAGAGAGAGAGAGAGAGAGAGAGAGAGAGAGAGAGAGAGAGAGAGCTGCATGGCTGTCTTAACATCGTTATGGCGCCCAGGGCAAAGCAATAGGCTGCGACCCCCCCCCCCCCCCCTTTGGCAACTACCAGAAACTTGCATGCATGGGGCCACCTAAACCCTTGCGGTCCTTCGGCAACAACGCAGTGTGCCTATGCGTTGAGAGGGCTGTGCTGAACTGTAAAACAGCTTGGTAAGTGTCACAACGCACTTTGAACGTTTCAAAGTGTGCATTTGTCATCTCTTCCACATACTAAAAGATATCCAGCTTTTTCGAAAATGGACATAAATCAAACAAATTCTAAGGCGGCGATATGTCGACTTAGTTTATGCATGTAATTGGAATTAATATTTTTTGCTGTTCATGCATCAAAATACAACGTCCATCACACATCGTTTGTCTGCAATGCAATGAACTGAGGAGACCGCTCAACCGCTCCATTATACAGGTACAGTATTGTCTCGAATGTAATACGCTGAATACTCAACTTAGACACAAAATATACCTTCCAAAGCAAATTATCAATACTTTCATTGATCCCGAGTGCGTGAATTCACAAAGACGATAAGGAAATGAAGCACCCTTAAAGTAGCTTTCCCCCCTACTATTTTGCCATTAAAGGACTCCATAATTAGGGTTAAACACAGAAATGAGTCTTATTCAAAGCAAAAAGTATTATAACTGTTTTAGACTTTTACTTAACTCTTTCAAAATGACCTGACCAGATTTTTCCCATGAGAAATCAGCATTTTCTACATGAACAGCCAGTTCTGAAATGCAATACTCAAGTCAAACAAGATATATTATTATCTATGCAGGTATATGCACACAAAGCATGTGCATAAGCTGGATCACCATATTATTCAGTTACAAGAGGTGTATCTAGTTTACGCCCTCATTTATCATGCAAATAGTCAGTCTGTTACCTCGCCAATAAACCGTACAGAACGCAGTAAAACCCAATTTTCGTTAATTGTAAAACCAGCACTCAGCTGCAAAAAAAAAAAAAAAAGGACCAATCTGTTTCAGTTTCAAGTTAGATCCACCTTTTACAGCACATGTGCAGGTATTAGGTTTTGTACCATGTATGCGTATCGTGCTTGATAGGCTCAGACAGTTAATCTCTATGACCGAATGATAACAGTATGTAGCTCTGAGTAAGAATTAGCTTATGAGCGCGACAAAATAATAACCACATTTATGTATGCCTGTTGTTGAGTCTATTGGGTTGCAATATATATGTGTGTGTGTGTGTGTTTTTTATGTAACGATGCTATGTATATCATGTATGTAGAGAATTTCCCTTATGGGATAATAAAGGGATTTTTATCTTATCTTAGTTTATTTATACTGGAAACGTTCAGGATTTTCTACTTGTTTCACAAAGTCAGAAATGTCTGCGTTTCAACGCTAAATCTGCACATTACCATTAGATGTGTCCCGGTGCAGGTCTCTGGGGTCTAGATCTTCAGTTTGTAAGAATCGATTGATTCGTCGGATGGAAAGTGATGCCTGGAGGATGACAAGTAATGTTTGAATATCTCACTCAAATATTATCAGTATAATAAATTATGAGAATGTCATCATACTATAAAGGAGCTAAAGGGTGAATATGTAAGCACCTAAAATTTTGTGACCAGGCGACCAAAGAGGATGATATTTTGTGTGCTGCCTCAATTTTTGACGACAAATGACATGGACACATCCGTTGTAGATAAAATTAGGCCTTTTACATTATTTATGGGCGATTTTGTTTTTTAGCGGCAAAGAGGAGTCGCATGTATGAGAACATCAGAATTAATAAAAAGAAACAGCAAATAACAAATGAACGAGGTATTCTTCTGTCATATAAGTTTAGACGCCAACAGCTGCAGATTTTTGTTTTTGGCAAGCCATTTCTCTTGCAAAAGATGGGCAAATTATAACAACCCCAGCGAGTGTTTTTACTGGAGTTTTCAGTGTCAAAATGTGAATGAAGGACATTTTTTATTCCATTCCTCAGTTTTAATTTTCGTGACTTAGGCATGGTATAGCAGTAAGCCGTTCATTTGTCATTTATCCAAGGAAATATTTAACAAATGCTGAGAAGTTCTCTGAAGACCTTTACGGTGTATCTAAGGACAATGGGTAACTTGTTGATGGACATTCTGATCAGTGTGATGAAGTTGATGGCCAGAAAAGTCCTTTTGGCATTCAAATGGTGCAACGGGCTGAGATTCACGTAAGTAGCCAGGATGGAAAATGTCATCTAGTAAAAAACATAGAAAGAAAAAAAGTACCGGGAATTATGACAATTTTTTATAAAAAAGGATCCAGAAAAAAATGTAATTAGAATAAAAATTGTTATCTGGAAGAATAAGATTTGTAATCAGATTAGCAAATGTCTTTTGAAGAAAAAGCAAAGGGCCCCCAAAGGTTAGCTTTCATCGAAGCCTTATCGTTGCCTGGCAACTCCGCACAGGCCAATATACACATTGGTTTTTAAGTTCCCAATGTGCTGTGCAACCCAGGTAAGCCACTGAGCTTTAGACACCAAGGGAACAGGGGGTGGGTTGGGGATGGGAGGGGGGAACCATGCAGGTTTTCCTCCAGGCTGTCATGTCCTTAACCCTTTTACTACTCTTGTCATCTATGTCGACGTTTGCATTTCTTTCAGTGAAATGAACGGGAAGAAGGAGATGGGTGGAAGACCTGTTTGCCGAGTTACCATTTTTTGGGTGCTACAAAGTGGATTTTCTCTTTCACTAATTCTCTAGACTTAACGTTCATTCTTGCGCCTTTCACTCCTTTGCACATGAAAGCAATGACCCTCCTGCCGGGCAGATTGCGAGGGTTTTATCTACAGTGAACTTTCAGGGATTTCCCCATTGCTGCACACGAATCAAAAGAACTGCAATGCCAACAGAAGAAGATGATCATTTACAAGAGGAGAAGAGGAAAGAGAAGAGGAAGAAAAATGAAGAAGGAAAAGACGAAGACTACAAAAAAAAGTCGAAGAAGAAGAAGAAAAAGAAGAAGATGATGAAAAAGGAGGAGTAGTGGAGAAAAAGAGAGAGATGAAGGCGATGAAGAAGAAGAAAGAGAAGAAGAAGAAAAAATGGAAGAGGAGAAATAGTAGATAAGAAGAAAGACATGAAGAAGGAGGAGGAGGAGGAGGAAGAGAAGGAGTAAAAGAGAAAAAGGGAGGAGATTAGGAAGAAGAAAAAGATAATATTACATTAGGCTGGGCTTACCCAAAACGTAGCTGCCGTATAAGTAAAAGTAGAAACTGCATCACAAATAGAATGTTTCAGCAACACTTTCAGCTCTTGATCACGAATATCTAGAATTTTCTGTATGAACAAGGGTTCCCAGCCATACAGTTTGATGACCTGTACAAGTGTCATTGGAGAAATACAAAAAAGATATAAATAGTAGCTCAACATTATTTACAAGCTTGCCTATAATTTACCATATCCACCTGCGCCCTGCTCGAGAAAACACTGTAGCTTGAATAGGCTTCATTTATAGGGGGTAAAATGGCAATTGCCCCTCATCCCCGGCCAGGGAGCCGCTGTATATAATATAATAATGACTTTAACTCTATGCTACAAATTGTTGAGTCTTATCGATGGCATAGCTATGTTATTCCTAATTTGTCTTGTTTACCTAAACAGTTAGCATTTTCACGAGGTTGTGCTAGCATATTATATTGACATGGATGCACGTGCGCTCCCCAGAACCGGTCCCATGTTTGCTTTCCATACAATGGAGCCCCCCCCCTCTCCCACAAGGGCGTATGTACTTTCTGGGTGGCTCCTACTGGGTTTTCCCCAGAACTATTATTGTCAGAGCCATTACTTGTACTTCTCCAAAGGGGATGAAATTATGTAACTTGAAGAATTAAAATTAGTTGCCCATGTAATGATGACACGCCCCAGTCAGTTTTGAGCACATCTTCAACTTACAGAATTGAGTTGAGAGCTGTCCCAAACCTGAATATGTGGGTCCTTCCCACAGCCTCCTTGTGCTTGGACATTTGTGATCTCTACATAAAGGCTATTCATAAAGTACGTTCGCTAGGAGGGAAAGGGGGTGGGGTGGGGTTGGGGGGGGGGGGAGGGGACTTTGGCGTTCGTGAACCCTACGTGAGGGGATCGGGGAAGCAGCTCTCTGAAGAATGCACGTACGTTTTTCAAATATGATAATTAATTTTTTTTAAATTCCGTTTAGTTTCCTCTTTTTTTTTTTTTTGGCAGCAAATTCAGTTGTTCGATCAGACAAAACAACAACAACAACAAAAAACCATGTTTCTAGTGAAACGGTCACAATAGCCAATGCAAAATGCTATCAAAGTTTTGAAACAACAAAACCTTAACCTCGTCATACTATACTCCGTTCTAATGCCGATGCGCTTGTTTCAACGCTCGGATTCGATCAGTTGACACTCGAGAAAATTAATTTAAATATTATTACCTTTATCCCTTGCAGAACCTCACCGACTGTTCTGAGGCGTACGTCACGGATTCTCAAGATGGCATCCTGAAAAGTTCTCATAGCCTGAGCCAGAATCACATTTATCACTAACATGAGAAAGATAAAACCCAGGCCTGAGGATGAAAACCACAGTGTTTTAGTGCTTTAGTTTAGGAAGTTCGCTGCTCTTGGCATTTACACCTCATTTTTTTTGTGTTTATTTTTCTTGTTAATGTTTTTGTGTGTTTTTGTGGGAAGAATTTTCTTTCTTTGTTTTAAATTTTGCCGGGCAGCGGCCTTCTTAGGCCTGCTTTTCTCGATTTCCAACTGCCAAGGTATCCTTGCGCAACATGCACAGGGGCCCTTTGAGTTTTTTCGTCCTTATCCAAGAAAACTAGGTGCTCGATCCTACCTATCATGGGATCAGAGACGGGAATTTTTCCCCAAACTTCCAACATGCCTGTACCGACCGGGAATCGAACCCGGTACACTCGGCATGAGAGGCGAACAACTTGCCACTAGACCAATTTGTTTCCGCAAGAAAACCACAGTATAGTTTTAAAAATTTCATATTTAGGTCGGGCTGCACATTGGTCATTCATTGTTCATAGTTTAATTTTGATCTTCTTTTCTCCATCGTCTTAGCTGTACAGAAATGTGTCACCAAATCGCCGAAGTTTAACTGAGTAGCCGAGAAGTACCAACAATACTAGATACAATAAGATGAGACAACTGGCGGTTTTAGCGTGCACAGATTTCGCACCGCCACCTAGCGGGGAATGCGCGGAAGTCATGAAAAGTGCCGTATTTTACAAAATGAATATAGGGAAAATACTAAATTTTGTTTGCTGTTCAGCTATCACCGTAGGTCTTGATTGAAGTCATTTACTTTGTAATTATTACTTCAATCGCTTCATGAAAACTCGGACTATTTTTTCTTCTTTTTTAGTTGCAGTAGCACTGTAACAAATCCGCATCATTAATTTCTCATTATACGAAGGATTCTTTTCATGCAATACCCCATGGGCCCCGCCCCCGATCAACGCGCAAATTGTGTGCACAATGTTTTTTAGTGGCGCAAGAAGGGAATGCCTCATCTTATTGTTTATAGTATCTTTGGTAGTGCTAGCGAAAGTAAGAGCTATAATAGTTCGTCCATCAGGTATGATGATGACCTTAACAACACCAGAGGAATAAAGAACAGAAATTGTTGAGAATTTCAACACATGGACAATAAAGAGAACTAAAGGACACAGAGGACAGATTGGAAAGACTGTTCTTTCATGACTTATGGCTTCTCATGTGACTGATAAGTCCTATTTTTGCCCTGCAGACCCTTCCGCATAAATGACAAGAGTGCTCCGTTGGTTCAGTACCACTGGGCCTTTTCTTGCGCCGTTCTCCTTTTTTGATAGCCTGCTGGACTCAGAGTCCAGCAGGCTATCAAGAGCTATACGTGTGTATTAAATGACAAAAAAATTGAGCTTTTCCATTTCATGAATGATGGACCGTTGAACGCTGAGGTTGACTGATCTCAATCTTAGTTTTTGTTTGTTCTATCTCCAATTTCTGAAAACCTGGAGACCATTTATTGTATAGAAGAGGTATAACAAATGCACACTTTGACACTTGTTTAAGAAGCGTTGTGGCGTTTTCCATTGTTATATTCATAGCCAGAGATTTTGTTATTCTACCATCTCATAAAGTTTCTCGGAAAGGACCCAGGCCAATAACATTAAATAGTAGAAAGTGCTTAAATGGCATCTCTGTGACACAACAATGTGTAGCGATTTCGGAGAAGTGGCTATCTGCCGTTGCGGTTTAGGTTCGAGCGATCTATCAAATGAATTGATGTTCTTAATACGTTCGACTGATTTTGATCACAGTTATATCTAGTTCTAGACTATAATAATTATTATTCTTTGATAGCTCTTGCTGTGCGTAGAGTAAATTATTCTTAGATTACCTCAAACAAAAAAAACAAAAAGATCCACACAAACTCTTTCACTCTACTCTTTACCTTTCGATTGGGATGAAAACGACCGCATAGTGAAAAACCTGCATAAGTACGTAAAATCAGGTCAAACCTTGATTATAAACCTATTTTTTCCCCCACTATTTTGCTGTCTGCGGCGCTGCTTTGAAGAAAACAGGCTATGCTCAAGCTCGCTTCTGGGTGTAGTCAAGTCTTCTTCGTCTTTGTTAATCACTGATTTTGGACCAGTTCATATGGTGTAAGTCCCTACAAGGATGCTTTTCGGTGAGGGGTGTTAGACTATAACAACAAACCCAAAATAGCAACGTAGAATAAATGCTGAACTGACTAAATGGACTTGGAGTTGGGCTCGATCTGAAAAGCGTAGTAATTCTAGAATTAATATTCGAAGGGTAATCACTGATTATTTGATTATGAGGAAGCCTCGCCCCTGCTCCTTATAATAATACTAAAGCCGTAAACATTTAACGTCAAATTTCTCACGTGCAATAAGCGGAGTTGGAACAAACAAGAACTAAGGTCGCACGATGAACGATGTGACCTATTTCGTTACTTGACATGAGTTTATATTTTCATCGTTGAATTAATGGCGGAGGATGAACTGTGAATAAGATATGACCAATGTGACGTCTGCATAAAGTGCGGATACAATTTTAAATAAATCCGCCTTATATTATTTTCGCCTTGACTAAAGGTGAGTTTGTTAAATAAAACAAAAGCAGTCTCATCATGTCTGGTAAAGGAACCAATACAAGAAAATCGATAGTGTTATGCCCAATGTTTTCTCAAATTTTTAGCAGTCAGTATGTGCAATAAAACTTATGCTGCGCAAATTTTTTGCCCGTGGCAAAAGTATATGTGCACTCATGAGCACAGCAATGTTAGTGTTGAGAGTAACAGCCACGAGTTTTTTTGTTTTTTTTCCTACAAGAGTATAATCATGAACGACCACATTATTTTAGGTATACAATAACAACTAATGTTTTGTGCACATACTAACATAATTTGTATTCTGTCTGCCAAAAGCGTATGCAGACGCACATGCACAGAACTTAGAGAGAACCCTGGTCATGCCTGAGGGCTACGCGTCTGAAATTTAATCGTTCTTACTTCTTTGAATGTAACCATACTATCAGGATGATTGTTATAAGATACAGTGGAATATCGTCGGTTTCATGGCGGAGGGGCAAGTAGACATCGACAGCTGTACAACAAAAAGGCGAATGCTTAACTTCTCTGTATGGCGAAGGGGCGAACCACCAAAATAGTTTGCGAGAAGGCAGTGGCTACGTTTACGGCAGATCACGCTCATACCCCAATAGAAAAAGCACAGAAAGGAAGCGCTGCTGTACTAAATGCAGTAAAGCTGAACAAAGAAAAATGATGAGTTGTGTTCACCGGCTGCCGTAACCGTAGCCACTACCGGGCAGTGGCTACGTTTACGGCAGATCACGCCCATACCCCAATAGAAAAAGCAAAGAAAGGAAGCGCTGCTGTACTAACTGCAGTAAAGCTGAACAAAGAAAAATGACCGTAACCGTAACCGTAACCGTAGTCACTACCTTGCGAGAAACTCAGTTGTGAAAGTTTTGTGCTACTCTCATTATTGATTTCTCACTTTTCGTCATTCTACATAACACAAAAGCTAAATGAGACTTATCAAAATTGCTTGTGTTGGGTAAATCCCCCCCCCCCCCTCAATATACATTTCTTAACCACAACAGAGTAAATATCTCAAATTTGACCCATTCGCTCCTTCGTCATAAAACGTTCGCCTAATCGTTGTACATGTTTTCTTATTAATTCGAACCTTCGTCAAGAAGCAGACGATATCTCAACACGTATTTTAATACTTTTTCGTGTGGACAAAGAGTACTTATCTATTCCTGTCATATCTCGCCCTTTTACTTTTTGCATTCGGTATCCACAAAAAGTACAGCGACAACACATTCCTTATAAACTTATTCAGTATATGTCACTGTTTCCCTGAATTTCATTCTGAAACATGTAGGCTAGCCTTTTGTTTATTCTCCTGGAAAATAGCGTAACAGCTGTTATGGTCCACCATTGTCAGTACAGTGTGTCTAACGAAAGAAAAAAAAGTAGACACAATTTGAATATTCATTAATACGATGTCAATAAAGATCCAAGACTGATGATTCAACTTACAGAGGTCAAGGATGTTATTATCTGAGTTATCCTATGTGTCAAAATTAGACTACTGTAACTCACTACTTGCTGGATTACTGCAAGGAAAAAATTAAGAAACTGCAAATAGTACAGAATAATCCAGTACGATTCATCCTTAAGAAAAGGAAAAGTGATCATTCATCACCTGTACTGCAGAGCTTGCACTGGCTACCGGTAGAAAACCGAATGAATCTTCCCTGTATCATAAATATATGTACAAAAACGCACCAACTTATTTAACTGATCTTTTGGCTCCCTATGTACTATCACGACATCTTAAATCATCTGCAGACACTAAAAAGTTAAAAATTCCTAGGATGTCCCTTAAGACCATGGGCGAAAAATCTATTTTCCGTTCAAGGGCCTAAGATTTGGAATTCTCTGCCTCTGTCTTTGAGAGAGACTGAAAATTTTATGACTTTTTAAATATCAGCCGAAAAGTCATCTTTTAACACTCTGAATGTCCATCAAGTGTTTTTGTTTGTTTGAGTATGCCTGTGTATTGTGTGTGCGATTTATATGATAGATGTTGTAAAGCGCATAGAGCCTGGTTGTTAACGGGAAGAAGCTTTATGTAAAATGCTGTGTGAGCTACTTATTATTATTAAAACAAATGGCCGTTTTTGGCCAGACACTGATGACAACGCAGTTCAGTAGAGTTGCAAACAACATTCAGCAGTTCATTTGTGTGTATAATTTTTGGGGTAACCTTTTAAAACGCTCCATCCGTTACGTTACCTAACTTCGCGAAATTTTGCTACCTTACGAGTTTTACATTATCGGTTGCTATTAACAAAAGATCCTTGAAACGACAACTAACCTACTAACAATGAAAGGCCTATGATCCTATACAGGAAAAAGACAGCACAGAAAAATATCACCACCAACATCCACAGCCAGTAGGAGTAATCAAAAAACAGCTCTAGATATCTGGTATCGACTGACATCAGATTGACGACTTCGCCCATCGTCAATTTTTTTCTTGCGCCACTTGACATACTCAGCGCCTGAAATTGAAGGACATGGTTACTTTTTTTTTATTTTATTGTAAAGCATTAAACGTTTAGTATTTGCCATATATAGCTGTTTGCGAGATTTTGGGGATTTTTCAGGTTCTCATGAAAATGTTTCTCTCATTCATAATTTCATCATGTATAAGTGTCATTCCTGTCGGTTAATAAAATCTTTTCGAGGTCTGTGTTTGTGACGTAATATTATTCCCTGACTTTACAAAACTCTTTAAAGTTTCGATCCTCGTTTTCTCGAAAAGGCAAAAATGCATATACAACAATATGGAAAATATCCGACGAAATGCAGTTTATATTTGTCGCAAATCTTTGGACCTTTACATGTCTTTTTACAGTCACAGTGTTGCATTTATTTGACATGTACATAAAACGAAGAATTGAAACTCTTTCGAAAGCAGTGCTATAGGATATCTTCAGAAAAAGAGAATCTCTATCAAGCCAGTTATTTGACACGTTGTACGTGTTATTCTTACGTAACTAATGTGCCATTTAGAAAATTCAGATAGGCTTCAGTACGTTGGAAATGCATTACTCGCGCATGCTATGAAACACAAACGTAACCATGAAGCACTAATGTATTCTGTGCCCATGGATAGAAGAAGTGGTCTAACTTCTTAAGTTAATTGTTTTTGAGAAAATTGAGTTCAAAATATGTTGTTGTTTTTTAAAAAAATCTTTTAAATAGGTGGGCTAAGAGAAAAGACAAGAAATAATTATCTTATTTTATCACTAGAGAATTGGACCTTCATTTCGTTGAAAGGCTGGAAAATCCTGTATACGCTTATAAAGTTATCTCAGTTTCCAACAGAAGTCGGATCTAGATCATTCTTTTGCTCATGGGCACATCTATTAATCAGTATGTTACTAAACGAAAAGGATGAAAAGTTACTTTCAACAGGGACTAGCCTATAAGGTAGTGTCCTTGCTACAACACTTTGAAGACTTTCCATGTTCATACTACCTAAGAATTCGAGCTTGAGTTCGTTTTTGGAGAGAGCATATCAACATCACAATGGCAATAGTGTGCTAGGAAGAAGCAAAATGATAGAATAGCAGAATGGTAGAACAGATGGAAACCTTACCAGAAGCGACCATCACACACAGAGTAATAATTAGACATGTCTGTGGAAAGATCCCCTTGATTTCCACGTAAACACTGGAATTAGACAGTATTCAACAGCAACTTCAAGGGCGACGTGACCGCCCAGTCTTCATTCCCATACAGAATAATCAAGGAAGTTTTGTACATCTATCGAATGTTCCAGACGTAACAGTTAAAATTATATTCGATCTCTCTCCCAATTGACACCTTTTATTGCTGACAATAGCTTCCCCCTGTTGCTCTTATCAACTTGTACTTGACATTATAAATGTTATCCATTTACCTTCAAACTCCACGCGCAAAACTATGCAATATCATTTGCATATCTGTTCATTAATCTACGGGTTTTTACAGTTAATTAATTTTGTTTTATTTTTCGCTCCCCAATTCCTAAGCCTGTAAAAAAAAAATGAAAATATGTATGTTAGTGAGAACAAGGTGTTTTTTTGTTTTCTGACGTTCTGTTCAATTGACCTACTTTTCTGAAAATTGCAGCAATGGCCGTGCTGCGTATTCGGACTGCCAGCTTGTTTGTTAGAAACTGCGATGACTGGTTAAAAATGGTCATGATGATTCTGGAGCTCAGGAAGGCTAACATGTAAATTTGTCCATGCCAGGTAGACTCTGTCAGGTCTTTGGAGTAGTCAACTAAAACGCTGTAAAAAAGTTAAATACGGATAAAAATGTGTTCCTGTAAACTTTTCTATATTAAAGTACACTGGGGATAAAAAGGAATATTTCGATCAAATTCGCCTGCCTGGAACACAGCCATGTTCAAGAGATTTTTTGCAAAAGGCGTTTCACAGATACAAGAGATATTCAAGAGATACCTTAACTTTTTGTTTCCCAAGGACATAACCATTTCCAAGTGACAATATTGCTTCTTATTTCTCAGACCACCAATTATATTCCAGAGACATTATAATTCCTAATTGGCCAAGAACACTGTCGTACATTCAAGAGATAATGCAACTTCTTGTTTACTTCTCGTTTACCAAGTTTATAGATTAAATTCATGTGATAAAGTTAAATTATTACTGCTAGTTTAACAAGAACATCGTGATTATTCAAAAGCTAATAGTACTTGCTGTTTGCTTTGCGTGGACCGTTTTTGTGTTGACTATCAGACCAGCTTATTATGTTCTTGTTCCATCTTCGTTTGTAGCACAACAAGTTTGATCTAAAGGCCATTCACTACATTAATTTGCACGGTCTATGATACCTTATTACCACCGGAAAATTTTCGTACGAAACAAGAGAGAGAGAGAGAGAGAGAGAAAGAGAGAGAGAGAGAGAGAAAGAGAGAGAGAGAGAGAGAAAGAGAGAGAGAGAGAGAAATAGAGCGAGAGAGAGCGAGAGACATACAGACAGAAAATTAGACAGATAGGCAGACAGACAGACAGAGAAAAAGAGACAGACAAAGGCGAGGCGAGACAGACAGACAGAAATAGAGAGAAGTGAAGAGGGGGAGAGAGAGAGAGAAAGAGAGAGAGAGGGAGAGAGAGAAAGAGACAGAGAGAGAGAGAGAGAGAGAGAGAGAGCGAGAGAGAGAGAGAAATTTCATGTGTTCCATTTTTAATTCACGTTGCCATGCCGGCGTATGCACACTGAGCCAATGGATATGTAAACTGGGCCAAAATGAACATTGAGTCAACATTAGTATAAAAACTGAGACAAAATCCCCACACAGATTGAGCCAAAGTGGATAAATGCCAAAGATTTTTTGAATTTTTTGAAGGTTTATAGCAATTTTCAATTTACTCATTGGGCAGGGATTAGATACAGTTGGTGCTAAAAAATATGATAGAGTCATATTAATATATTAGAAGCACTTAAAAAAACAACATGCTGCAGCATACGTCAATATCAAGAGCCCACAATTTAAAGACTCATGTGCAGAAGAGAGGAAAAAGTTGCCGCTGGGCAGCTATCACGAATTTTAAAAGAATGTTCAGAAGTCATATTTCCAACTAATAAATTTTATAACATTTTGGTCAAAATCTTACTTTGGTCTTTCCGTTACTGAGCGCTGGGAAACACATTTTCATCCCGTTGATAGTTCAAACGTACAAATTTGGCTAACTGAAGAGGCCAATTTAAACATCTCTTTGTCATTGTAAGAAGAGCCGTCAAGTACCGTTTAAACACCAAGTCTTACATTAGCACGAATGATTTGGCTCAATGGACACGGATTTTGGTTTAAGTTGTTTTGGCTCAATTTACATGCACACATAATTTTTCGTTCTGGCTCAGTCTACAATCACCCGCCAGGACGACCGTCACACCACACCAGTACCAATTGCGATCGTTATAAACATAAACAAGCCTCTATCTTTCTCTCTCATGTTCATTGTCTCTCATTTATTCACCTGCATGTTTTTTTTTCTTTCTTTCCTTCTTTTTATTTTTGTTTGTTTGTTTTTATAGATAATCAAACTCACCCCAGAATAAATGGTGTAACCAAATTCGTAGCTATGAAAAAGATCATTCCAATTTGACTGTAAAATGCTTCCCACCAGAACGTTTTGATGAGTGTTTTTAAGAAAGATCGTCCTTTCATGAGATGATGCTGTTCTCTTCCTATTACCACATTCTCTGTTTTACATTTGCCACATTCTTTGTGATACACAGTCCTCATCTGCGATTCATACTTGTTGCTGGACCTCGAAATTAGACGTGTTTTTTCGTCCTTGACAAATGCCTGTTGTGGGCGCACTTGATCTGGCGTCTCAGCTTCAGTTGGAGTGCTGGCAAAGTCAGAAAGTGATACCTGTATTATTCTGACATTAAAATCTTCAGCGGAGTTTAGAGCATAAAGTCACCGTTCTGCGATAATGGCATAAATCAGACTTCCGCCTGAAGGCAACTTATGGTTCATTGCATACCTGAGCGCGAGGGCTATCGGATAATATTATAGATAGAAAAAGAAATGTGCTAGTAGGAAATTACGATAATCCAATAGAATCATAATGGCATAAGTCACTAAATGACAGGAAAAGAAACCGTTTTTTTTAAAATGTATCCCAAAAGTGTCAAAAATGACTTATACTATGCCATTAGCGTAGAGCAGTGACGATATGTGGAGATACCAAGGAATCATGATCAACTCAAATCTCAGTTTGTGCAGACATCATCCTTGATCGAAACAAGGGGAATTTCCCGCTTGGCCCCTTGCGACTTTATTAGGGTTAAGAAACTGAGGGACTATAAGAAGAGATACCAAGGAATCATGATCAGCCAAAATCTCAGTTTGTGCGGAAATCGATCCTTGAGACTTCATAAGGGCTTGAGAAACTGAGTCCCACGTATACAACCCATTGCCCCATCGCACTAGACAGCCCGACCAGAACCCTGGTACTACTGAATTCTCTACTCAGTGATTCTCAAGAGGGCGGCACTTGGCTCCCAGGGGAAAGCAATTTTAGACAGGGAAGGAATTGGGGCAGAATTTCCGTCAGAGGAGGATGATTAAATCTAAAGGAGAAGTAGAAGTTTAATGATCAATTGAAATAAGGATTTTTTTTTTTTGTACCGACTGCAATTGATAGAGAAATTTAGTTTTCTAAACGGTTTCAATGATTACAACAATAAAAGTATGATGTTGAAAAAAATTACTAGATAATAATTCAAAGAGGGGGGAGGAATTGAGAAAACCTGGGATCACAAGTGGAAGAATGTGTCTGGAGACTCTGAGAACTATTGGTCTGCAACTAAGAACAACTCACATGTCGTGTTCGAATGGTTTCCAGTTGCGTAAAAATCTATGTGCTAGACTGGATGACTTGTCTTCTGGGTTCAGATCGTGTATGTCTTCATCTGTCAAGGGTCTCCGATATCCATGGAACATCAGCCTGGTCAGAAAATGAGTGTTTACATCACACGGGTTTACTAACACTTTAATCACAATGTTTCCCACATTTAAATAAACAGCATGAGACATTCACACAGTTTACAGCGAAGTACTAGATCTATATTTAAACAAACAACAACATTAAAAACATATGAAATAACCAATTTTACTTGTCACTGAATAAATGAATTTGTTAATTCATTCCTTAAATGCCAGCTGTCCACTTGATTACATAGTTAATTCATTATTAAGTGACAAACTTTGGAAAATAACACGTATTTTCTGACCTTTCCAGCCAGAAGTAAGCTATCCACGACAGCGCCGACGCCGACATCTCAGGGTTATGGTGCTTCAGACGAGAAAGAAACATGACATTAGATAAGGCCCGCCGCACACTTGCAGATTTTGATCGGGCGACTGGTTGGATGGTGATGTCACGACATTTCATTGCAATGAGATCCAACTAGTTTAATGGTGCATAACGTTTCACTGAAAGTTAGTGTCATGACGTCAACAACCAATTGGTTGGCCGATCAAAACTGCTAATGCACCCCGGGTCTATTATTTTGATTCATCTGGTCAAACTCGCACTATATTTTGTGTGCATGGGACATACCATGCAGTTATTCTGTCCATTCTCAATAATTAGATCATTTACAAATAAAAGTTTCTATTCATGAATGTAAAATTGAAGTCAAATAGAAACACTAATCTGTATGTATAGGAGGGCGGAGGAGGGCTTCTCTTCCTCAGAGGATCTCTAAATTTAATGATGATAATAATAAAAATGAAAATAATAATAATAATTTATCATTATTGGCATCATAATTATGATGATGATGACTATTTTTTCATTTTCATTATTATTATTTAATATTTAGCAGCGTATCGTGTCAGGTCTAATGTCCCCCTGTGCACCAACCTTCGGCTTGTCGTCATGGAACTCCGCGAAGCAGGTCAGGAAGAACAAGGCACTGGTCAAGCAATATCTCACAATAGTAACTCCCAGCCGCAAAGTGTTCTTTTCGGCATCCTAGACAAACAAGCAAGATTCACAAGTCGGGGGAAAAAAGCCATCTCTCGTGTCTATTATATACTCATGTGAGCATGCTGGTCCCAAAGGAATGACACACATTGATAATACCGTTCAGAATGAGTGACATAATTATCGTACGAGTGACAATGTGAAGTACGTTTGAACCATCCCTTCATCAACATACCGGGTTCCAGCTTCGTTCTTTTTTTCTGTTTTGTTTTCAAGGTATAATAGGATTAGCTTCGCAATTATTTGTTGGAAGGAAAGGTGATATAAAAGGGTTCATGACAAAATACCCACACAGGAAAAAAATCCTTTAGGACAAAATCCCCATAAGAAAAAAAATCCCCTAAGGCAAAATCCCGAGGTTTGCGGGAGGGGGGAACCAAACAAAACTAAGAAGAAAGAGGAAATGTATTAACTCTATAATGCCATGGTGGACATGCAGAATTTACGAACGTGCACAGATTTTGGATACGGTCAACAAGAACTCACTTACATTTTGCATGATGCTGTTGTACATCAAAATTAGACCATCAATTACTGCAAGCAGCCAAAATGTGAACAATAGAAAAGATCTCACGATGTTGTGCTTTCGCTCCAGTGTCACTATGACATAATATATAAACTGTGGAAAAAATAAAAACTTCAGAAACAATGTACACCATGCAATAAATGATCTTTACTGCCTCTGTGCAATGTGTTCATTCGACCATTCTAATTCATATCATTCAAAATTAATTGAAAAAATATAATATAGATTCTCAAATGTAAAAAGCTTCAAATTTTATTGGAAAAACAGGTGCACAAAAGTGCATGCTATGTGAAAACAATATGACATCGCCATTATTGCAAAATTTTATAATAATACTTGTATTACTTTTGCTAAGAATGTGCGTGTACTGTAGTTATATATAAACATAATTGTGCTTACTCTCTCTGTGTCTGTCTGTCTCTCTGTCTCGCGCTCCCCTTCCCCAGTGCCGGATTTGCCATTAGGCTAGGTAAGCTGAAGCCTAGGGCCTCAAAATCTAGGGGGGAGGGGGGGGGGGTGTCGCTGCCTTAGAACAATCTGCATAATGTTCTGTGTCACATCTAGCCTTTTCTTACATATGATATTCCAGTGCACTGTAGTTTGTGAACAAATCTTTCGTAATTTTCCTAGCTTGCTATTTTAGAATGCCCGCCGGTGTTGTCCAGCGGGAAAGGGGGGGGGGGGCAGGATGATCAGTCAGGGTAATTTAACTCGTGAATGACTGAGCCTCGGCACGTGACAAGTTAAACCAAAACGGCGGGATGCAAATCGCAAAGTGAGGAATTTTAAACACCTGTCATCATTATTGGCCTTACTCAGCTTATTTAAAACGCTTCCATCTTTCTCCAGGCGTGAAAATGGGGAGGGACCTCACAGCTAGAACAGCCTATAGCCTCTCTCAATCTAAATCCGGCCCTGTCCTTCCTCCCCCACCTCCTTTACGTGTATTAAAAAAGTTAATGACGCATTGCAACACTATCACGCATGGGAACAGAAGATGGTGTTTGACTTTGAGGCTGCCAGATTCGTTTGACCTGTAACAGGCTGACGGTGTGAGGCCAGTGTGGCCAACGGTTGAGAGATAGGGGTTGAACGTTCAGTAGTGTATATCTATGGCTTGAGCTTCAACAATAAAAATTGACACAGTACAGCCCGAGGCACAGGATACCGAGAAAAACCATTCTTTCTCTGAGTATATGTCCGCAACTTGCGCGCGTACATTTTGCTAACACTGGTGAACACGAGTTATTTTTCGTTGTGTTATGAAGGTATGACGTGGGCATTTGTTGCATTGTTCACATCGTTGATACGCGCTCAACACCACGGATGGAATCTGGCAAATTGATTTGTCTCGTATCCTGTGTCTCGGGTACGACATAAGCTTATGTCTGGTGGCTGAAATTAGACAGGAGGGAACTGAGGGTTTTTGGGGGGGGGGGGCGGATCACGGAGATTGGCAAGGAATAAAAATGGGTGAGAAAATGAGCTTTGAAATCGTTATCATTCTGAAAAACTAAAGGAGGTGCCTTTGGTGTAAGTCAGACCAGTTCTGGCGTAAGCCCTACACCGGTGGCTCACCACCTAATTATTATGCATCATACTAAAAACACTACTCACAACCCACACCGAGGCGGTATGGACAGTTGGTAGTGTTATAGTGTGGTGCATAGTAACTATGTGGTGAGCCACAAGTGTGGGGCCTACGCCAGCCTTGGTCTGGCTTACCCCTTATTTTGGGGTACGGGCTTGTTTTAGGCGACCGTGGTATCTTACGTAGCAAGCTATAGCGCAGCTGAACACTGAACACAATTGAGTATTTTTTCTATTCAGCTTTGTTAATCAGACCACGGTCCCCTAACAACAATGGAGCACTCACTGGCATGTGCACACACAAGCACACCTGAGTTCAAATATGCACCCCCAACCCTGCCCCACACCCCCACCCCCCACCCCCAACACAACCACATACTAGTTCAAATATGCACACCCCCGACTCTCAAAACAAGCACACATTAATTCAAATATGCAACCCGACCCCTCCCCCCAGCCCTACCCTCACCAACCCCTAAAATGTACCTTGTAAAACCCTACTCTAACAACAAATAACAATGAAAAAAAATAATCTAAAAGAAAGTCATCAGGGGGGCAAACTCTGTGAAGCCTTTAGTGAGAAAAACTGCATTCATCCTTGGTTTTCATGTGCTGATTTAATTTTCTTCTGTCAGAACTTGGTATATTTTGTTCTGTCAGAACTTGGTATATTTTGTTCTGTCAGAACTTGGTATATTTTCTTCTGTCAGAACTTGGTATATTTTCTTCTGTCAGAACTTGGTATATTTTGTTCTGTCAGAACTTGGTATATTTTCTTCTGTCAGAACTTGGTATATTTTCTTCTGTCAGAACTTGGTATATTTTGTTCTGTCAGAACTTGGTATATTTTGTTCTGTCAGAACTTGGTGTCACGAGTGGAGTGAGTGCAATTAAGGGGATTGCTACAGAGCGGGTGTAGAGTAAGAAGGGCTCACGGTGGACAAATAAGTTAAGCGTGCTGTTGTGAGTAGTGGGGGGGTCTGAATGAGGCGAAAGCGCTGTATTACTATCACTGCAAGTTAGAAGGTCCTACGGAGCGGACCTGTGAATAAGAGCCCATCGGGCGGACATAAGGGGAGCAGTCGAGAAGACTAGTGAGAGAGTCTTTCCAGTGATGACTGGTGTCGAGGACGGGCCGCAGAGCCACCTCGATGAGCACAGGGGATAGGCCAGCATAGGGCCGGAGGCCACACATAGGCCAGAAGTGAGGCTGTCAGTGCAGGACAGTAGAGGCACATAAAGTCGTGGCGGTCAGGCCACGGACAGGGACGTAGATATGAGCGTGAATGTGATAATGCACTATTGCCATGTTGAGGGGAGAATGTACTATTGAAATGATAATGTCTATTGAAATGATAATGTGTTATTGCCCTGCTGAGGTGCTAGGGGAATGCTAAGGTGTATGACAATAGGGAGGTGATATTGAGAGACTGCGGTGCCAGTGAATTACTAATGTGCTATTAAGACCCTGAGGGGAGAGGCTGAGGCCGAAGTGCCTTTAGGAGTAACTACCGGATTGTGGATCCGAGGGAGAGTGTGTGTGAGAATAAGGCCGTTGTACGGCAAGTTGATTTCAATAATATAATGTATGTAATTGCGCTATTATCTGTATAATTATGTTTAATAAATGTGTGAGTCTGATGGATTGTTCTGTTAAGTGTTAACTTGGTTGTTCGTGATTGTTGTCCTGTCATAACTTATTACATCTCCCAGTCTGGGATTTGTGACACTGGGGGCTCGTCCTGTTTACCTGTGGTCATTTTGACATTGTGTATTCGTTATATCTAGTTGTTTTTCTGTTGTGCTAGGAATTCGTGCTGTTGTCTTTGTTCGTGGGATGAATGGAATTTTCATGATATGATTTATGTATATTTATGAATATGTAGTGATGCATGTATTTTGATGAATATGTATTAATGTGTACTTAAATTTCTGCAGAGTGTGCGTGCAGCCTGAGGAGACAAGCAGCCAGAGCTCCGATTAAGGGGAGGAGTTAAACTCAAAATTCGAAGTTAAGTGAAACTGAAATTTTGTACCCTGGATTGGGGGCTGTTCCTTTAATCTGTCTTTTTCTCTGTTTTTGCTGTTTTCGTTTGCTGTGTTGAACCTAGTTTATCCTTTAAAAAAAAGGTGTGATAGACTTGGAACTTCGTTCATCACGGTGAACATTCTGTAGGGCTTTGTTAGTGTTTAGTTGTAGCGTCGATATCTTCTCTGTTCCGCAGGAAGACGTATTCTCTTGTCCCTCTTTCTACCTATCTATAGATACGTTCTTTTTTTTCAGACTCTGTTCTTGTTCGTACCGTGTTGTGTAATCGGCGTAGTAGGTTGCATTTTTTTTCCATTATATTTTCTTTTTTACGTCTTTGTCCTAGTCTGGTTCGTTGTCCTTGACGTACTTGTGGTCCTTCTACTATGTTTCTTCATTCTTGTCGTTTCTATTTTCTTTTATAATTAATAGTGCATACATTTTATAGATATAGAATTAGTTGTGCTGTAAAGGTAAATTTCTGAATTGTATTCTGAACTGGGTATTGTTATATCTGGTGTGATCTCAGGTCTCTGGTCGTATCGTTAGTGATCATACCGACAGGTTGGTCGTCTTATAATAGATACATAACCATAAATCGGTGAAATGGCGGAACTCCAACAACTAATGAAGTTGGGTAAGGAACTTGGCCTGGAGGGAGAAGAGCTACGCGGCTGGATTAAAGAACAGCAGGCAGAAATGCGCGATGAGCGTGCTAAGGATAGAGAGCAGGAAAAAAAGGCTCAGGAAGAGGAAAGAGAGTTTAAGTTAAAGGAGTTAGAGGCTCAGCAACAGGAGAGGGAGTTAAAGTTAAAGGAGATAGAAGCTCAAGAGCGGGAGACAGACGCGCGAGTAAGAATCGCGGAATTAGAACTCAAAAAGAATGCGCCAACAGAAACAGTTGAGCGGCAGGTACACAATAAGGGTGGCGTTAGGATTAAGCTCCCTACGTTCGACGACCGGAAGGACGACATAGACGCCTTCCTTTACAGGTTCGAACTGAACGCACAATTGCAATGGGGGGAAAATAAGGAATTATGGGCCACGTACCTGGCGTCTCTATTGCAGGGCAGAGCGTTAACCTACTTTAAAGAGCTACAGCGCGAAGACGTGCAAGATTACGATAAGCTGAAGGCTTTGCTGCTTCGCCGATTTGCGCATACCGAGGAATATTTCCGGGAGCAGTTTAGGCGAGCACGTGCCGATACCAGGGAGGACTTTGCTGCCTTCGTCGCGAGACTAACGGAGTATTTCGCGAACTGGGTAGACTTGGCGCATGTGGGCACGGATTTCGCTAAACTGAAAGACCTAATGATCCGTGACCAGCTGTACGCGTCGTGCCACAAAGATCTGGTGGCTTTCCTGAAAGAGAACGAACCCGCGACGGTGCAGGAGGCGTCTAAGTTGGCGGAGGCATACCGTACGGCGCATCCGTCCAAACCAGTCGCCAGGGCGTACGTCCAAGATGCTGGGTACGTCGCCGTTGTCGAGGGGTCGCCGGCAGGACTTAGGGACAGGTCGCGTCAGCGTGGTGCCTATAGCGGGCAAGCCCAGGGGCAGCGTAGGGGCTATCACCAATCACCGGCATATGGATCCGGTAAGTTTGACCGAGCAGGAGGGCTAGGTCGCGGTAATGGCCGGGGGCGAGTTGTGACCTTTGCCGATGACCGACGGCATAGGGACTTTAGTTCCGGTCGCGATGGGTCACGGGGACCCAGGCCTAGTGCAGCACAGGGAGCGGAGTGTTGGACTTGCGGACGCGTGGGTCACTTTTCACGCGAATGTAGGGCCGCGAAGTGTTGGAACTGCGGTAGAGCAGATCACATCAGCGTGAACTGCCCTGCAGGTAGGATAGCGGCGAACGTGGACAGTAGCTCCAGTCCATGTTCCCCAAATAAATTTCATCATGCGGCTGCGTGTGTTACATCGGACAACGGAGGCGGACAGTATTCTAAGTGTCCCAGTTGTGAGAAGTTATTATCTTCCGGTGTTTTACCTTGTGGGAGAAAGATCCCCGTTATAAATTCATGTCATACAGGAGGTGGTCTTAGGGTTTATCCGGGGTTTGTTGGGGACGAACCGGTCTCGGTTTTACGAGATACAGGATCTACCGTTGTGGGAGTGCATAGAGACTGCATTCGGGATTCACAGCTTACAGGTGAGACTGTCCCGTGCATCCAATTTTCGGGGGCCATTGAGAAATTACCCATGGCAAGAATAATGATAGATACACCTTTCCTTAGCGGGGAAGTCGAAGCAGTCGTTGGTTGTTTTCCAGGCGCCCAGCTTATCATTGGGAATGTATCACGGGTAGTTTCCCCTTCCGATGAGAACGTGCAAGCATGGTCGCAATCAAAAGGTATTGACTTTTGCGCCGCGGTCGAAACACGTCGACGGGTAGCTGATAAAGATAAGATTAGACCTTTGGCGACGCCAGCGGTCAACCTAGATATCACGCCAGAGCGCTTGGCGAGATTACAAAGGGAGGACCCATCATTAAACCCATGTTTTGGGGAAGCGCGAACCGAGAAAACAAGGAAATATAAAAACGGGTCATCTTCTTTTTTTGTCCAGGGGGGCATTCTGTTCCGTATGTACGTCACAGTGGCTTCCGTTCAAAAGCAGGTCGTCGTGCCACGGTCGTTAATTGCTACAGTATTGCGTCGGGCCCATGAAGTTCCATTAGCGGATCATATGGGAAGTGCTAGAACCAAGCAAAGAGTTCTGAAAAATTTTTATTGGCCGTCAGTATACAGAGATGTACGGTTATATTGTAAGACGTGCAGGGCGTGCCAAAAGACGACGCATAAGGGTCGTACACCCCAGACTCCTCTTCAAAAGATCCCCACGGTTTCGGAACCGTTTAAAAAGGTTTCGATAGACCTTGTTGATTTAAGAGAAAGATTATCTTCAGCGCGCACTATAGCAGAGGAAGCTTCTAGTATCGCTTCGAAAAGAGCAAAAGACTATAAAGATAGAGGTTCCAAATTGAGAATTTTTAAGCCAGGAGACAAGGTCCTATTGTTGTTACCTACGGACCATAATAAGTTATTGATGACATGGAAAGGTCCTTATGTTATTGAGCGAGTTGTTTCAAAGGTAGATTACGCTATCCACATTGATGGATCAAGTAGGGTTTTCCATGGTGATATGCTGCAGAGATTTCATGAGAGACCAGAGTGTCTGTATTCTCATACTAGTGTTGAAGGACATACCTAATGTCGTGTCATTCTTTGACGATATAGCATGCCATACGTCGACATGATCTGATCATATTCAGACACTAACAGTAATTTTTCAACGATTACGTCATTTTGGTTTAACTGCTAAACCCGCAAAGATGGATTTGGCATGTCCAGAGATAGTATTCTTAGGACATATTGTGGGTAGAGGTGTTCAGAGACCTGAAGTAACAAAAATTGACAAGTTAGTAGGGTTGCAAATCCCTAAAACAAAGAAACAAGTCAGAAGCTTAGTGGGAATTTTAAATTATTACAGAAAGTTCATTCCAAATTTTTCCTCCTTGTCATCTTCTCTTACTGACCTTACTAAGAAGGGACAACCCGATAAGGTCCAGTGGACGTCTGAATGTCAGACATCATTTGATAATTTGGTGACAGCATTATCATCGTCACCCATTTTGATATTACCCGATTTTCGATCTAATTTTATCCTCAGAACGGATGCGTCGGACTCTGGTGTCGGCGCTTGTCTTCTACAGGAGAAGAACGAATGTCTCCATCCTGTATGTTATGTCAGTAGGAAGTTATTGCAGAGAGAAAGAAAGTATTCTGTGATAGAGCGTGAGTGTCTTGCCATTGTGTGGTCCGTCCAGAAATTGGGACGTTATCTCATGGGACGAGAATTTTGTATCCAGACAGACCACAAGCCACTGACATTTTTGTCGAAGAATCGTTCGTCCAGCCCACGCTTGTCTAGATGGGCATTGGCTTTGCAGCCGTATACCTTCGTTATTCAACCAATTCCAGGAACCAGCAATCATATCGCCGACTACCTTAGTCGAGCCTAGGGGAAGAGTTCAGGAGCTTATACATCGGAGGACAGGAACATTGACAGGATCTGTGTGAATGAGTCGACTTTAAAATATTGACATTATAAATATGATATGAAGAATGGTTGATAGGTTGAGTGGTTTTTGATTCTGTATTAAGTATTGTGATTAGTTAGCTATTCATGATGTGACACATATATGCATATTGCAGACCATATTGATCCCCATATTTTCCCCTGATTTCGGTATTCTATATACTAGGGGAACTGCTAGGTCATTTTTTTTAGTGTAGGTATTGCTCACGCTCACTCGTTGACAGTCATCTTGATGCGATTTGAAATTAATTGCATTAATTTTTTTGGGGTGGGGGATGATGTCACGAGTGGAGTGAGTGCAATTAAGGGGATTGCTACAGAGCGGGTGTAGAGTAAGAAGGGCTCACGGTGGACAAATAAGTTAAGCGTGCTGTTGTGAGCAGTGGGGGGGTCTGAATGAGGCGAAAGCGCTGTATTACTATCACTGCAAGTTAGAAGGTCCTACGGAGCGGACCTGTGAATAAGAGCCCATCGGGCGGACATAAGGGGAGCAGTCGAGAAGACTAGTGAGAGAGTCTTTCCAGTGATGACTGGTGTCGAGGACGGGCCGCAGAGCCACCTCGATGAGCACAGGGGATAGGCCAGCATAGGGCCGGAGGCCACACATAGGCCAGAAGTGAGGCTGTCAGTGCAGGACAGTAGAGGCACATAAAGTCGTGGCGGTCAGGCCACGGACAGGGACGTAGATATGAGCGTGAATGTGATAATGCACTATTGCCATGTTGAGGGGAGAATGTACTATTGAAATGATAATGTCTATTGAAATGATAATGTGTTATTGCCCTGCTGAGGTGCTAGGGGAATGCTAAGGTGTATGACAATAGGGAGGTGATATTGAGAGACTGCGGTGCCAGTGAATTACTAATGTGCTATTAAGACCCTGAGGGGAGAGGCTGAGGCCGAAGTGCCTTTAGGAGTAACTACCGGATTGTGGATCCGAGGGAGAGTGTGTGTGAGAATAAGGCCGTTGTACGGCAAGTTGATTTCAATAATATAATGTATGTAATTGCGCTATTATCTGTATAATTATGTTTAATAAATGTGTGAGTCTGATGGATTGTTCTGTTAAGTGTTAACTTGGTTGTTCGTGATTGTTGTCCTGTCATAACTTATTACATCTCCCAGTCTGGGATTTGTGACACTTGGTATATTTTCTTCTGTCAGAACTTGGTATATTTTGTTCTGTCAGAACTTGGTATATTTTGTTCTGTCAGAACTTGGTATATTTTGTTCTGTCAGAACTTGGTATATTTTGTTCTGTCAGAACTTGGTATATTTTGTTCTGTCAGAACTTGGTACATTTTGTTCTGTCAGAACTTGGTATATTTTGTTCTGTCAGAACTTGGTATATTTTCTTCTGTCAGAACTTGGTATATTTCTTCTGTCAGAACTTGGTATATTTTGTTCTGTCAGAACTTGGTATATTTTGTTCTGTCAGAACTTGGTATATTTTGTTCTGTCAGAACTTGGTATATTTTGTTCTGTCAGAACTTGGTATATTTTCTTCTGTCAGAACTTGGTATATTTTCTTCTGTCAGAACTTGGTATATTTTGTTCTGTCAGAACTTGGTATATTTTGTTCTGTCAGAACTTGGTATATTTTCTTCTGTCAGAACTTGGTATATTTCTTCTGTCAGAACTTGGTATATTTTGTTCTGTCAGAACTTGGTATATTTTGTTCTGTCAGAACTTGGTATATTTTGTTCTGTCAGAACTTGGTATATTTTGTTCTGTCAGAACTTGGTATATTTTCTTCTGTCAGAACTTGGTATATTTTCTTCTGTCAGAACTTGGTATATTTTGTTCTGTCAGAACTTGGTATATTTTCTTCTGTCAGAACTTGGTATATTTTCTTCTGTCAGAACTTGGTATATTTTGTTCTGTCAGAACTTGGTATATTTTCTTCTGTCAGAACTTGGTATATTTTCTTCTGTCAGAACTTGGTATATTTTGTTCTGTCAGAACTTGGTATATTTTCTTCTGTCAGAACTTGGTATATTTTGTTCTGTCAGAACTTGGTATATTTTCTTCTGTCAGAACTTGGTATATTTTGTTCTGTCAGAACTTGGTATATTTTCTTCTGCCAGAACTTGGTAGATTTTGTTCTGTCAGAACTTGGTATATTTTGTTCTGTCATAACTTAGTATATTTTTCTAGTTATTTCTTGTTAAGATAGAAGTTTGAAAAGTGCCTTTTTTTTTTTTTCTTCTTTTATGTTTTCTCATGTTAACTGCAAACCAAGCCATATTGCCAGCTTTTGGGTTATCTGCCTCATTTATTTGTTTAGTAATCCATAAATTGATACATTAATCATCTTTATCGAAATAAATGTTAATTATAATTTATAAGTCCTCATTTAATTTTAAGTATTGATATATCTGAATTAAGATTTATTAAATAATTCTGATGAATCTGTTGATTTTTATGTATTCAGACACACACGAATGCTCTTATAACTAGACTACAAAAAAAAATAAAAATAAATAATTGATCAACCTACCAAAGTGACGACCCATGTTAGAAGAGCAACAGCTTCCATGGGAAAGTGTTTTTGCGCCATCAGAATGACCATGTAGATCGTGTCAACTGCACTTAACAAACCACAGACCAGCTAAAAAGAATCAGCAATTAACATTGAGAGGTAAAAGAAAAGAAATACAGTATCGAATCCATTCCAGGTTATTCTGTTTCCAAAATTACCGCACAGGAAAAATCAAACACGGGGAGAAACCTGTGTAATAATTCTGCCGTGTCACGAAAGAAGACTATATGTGCCAATCTAATCTAGGTCAAATTAATCTATGAACATCGTTTACAGAATGAAATTTGCTCTATTTCTCTATCTGGGTTATAATTCTGCACGACTGATACCTTCTGTACATAATGACTGAACTTGAGCTAAGGATAAAGAAATGCACAAAAGGAATTTCTAAAAGAATATTTTCTGCGGCTCATGTGAATTTTTTTTTTTTTCCATAGCACGACAAAATAGGAAGAAATTTCTCCGCGCTGAAACCCCAAAATTCCCTTGTCACTACGTATAAATACATGGATACTGTATAGTATCTGACAATGATAGTGTAACTAATTAAGTTGAACAAAAAATATATAATTATGTTTTGACAATTAATATTTTGCACTACTAAGAAAGGCACTAGATACGATAAGATGGAACACCTGTGGTGTTTTGGGTTCAAGTGTTTCACACAGATCGATAAGTAGATTCAAAGATACCTCTAGGACTTGCAAGTACCAGCTGGTATTCATATTTGACCTCAGAAATTACAAAAGGACAACAACAAAAGACAGTCTCTGGAGATTTTACATTTTCGTACTGTGAAATAAAGCAAAGACGTCAGGCGTGGTGAAGATCTTTTTGATCCTCGACAGCCTCAGCCTTAAGGCCCCTCCACACGATCAAATTAGCCGTCAAATATTTGAGTCAAATTATTTGACTCAAATATTTGATGCGAAATTTGATGGTGTGTAGGGCGATTTGACGTCAAAAAAAAATTTGTATCAAATATTTGACGGATCAACACCGGTTGATATTTTTTGACGAGTCGTCAAATTTTTGTTTCGTTTGTAGGCTCCCGTCAAATTTTTTGATCAAACATAATTTCGAAAGTAACCTCCTCGTTGTTCAAAACAAACTGAAAACCCAACCTATGTATCGATAGATCATTTGTTTTCTTTTTTTTCAACTTAGTTTATCTCTAGGATTACAACAACAATGTCTAGAAAGGAGTCAGAAAAGAAGTTTATGCTAGAGGTTCTTCAGGTTTATCGAACTTTGCCTTCTTTGTGGAAGGTTAAGTCGGAGGAGTACCACAACAGGCAAAGGAAGATAGAAGACTATCAAGTCCTTCTAAAAAAGTACAAGGAATACTTTCCTGAAGGGACCCTGGAGGAGCTCAAGAAAAACCTAAATACACTGCGGACGGGCTTCAGAACGGAGCTTCGGAAAATTAACCACAGTGCCAAGTCTGGCGCTGGACTGGACGACTAATATGAATCACAGGCATGGTTCATGTCGGCAATGATGTTCCTTGTGGATCAGGAGACACCAGCTCAATCCAGGACCTCCTTACCAATGCCACAACTGGTGCAAAGTGATGCTGGAGGGAAACAAGTCGTGCTCCAGGTAATTAGAAATCTAGATCCTAACAGCCGAATGTGACGTGTCAGTGTTCAATGTTTCTGTTTCTCCCTCTGGTGTTATGGCTTTGTAAAGCGCCCAGAGCCTGGTTTGAAAATTTGCTGGGGCTGGCGCTATGTAATTGTTCATTTTTTAAATTATTCTTTTTTTTTAGTTTTAAGAAAAAATGTTCATTTGTTGATTTTGTCGTTAACAAATCAACACGCTATTAGTTGGAATGTCAGGTTCAAATCTGATTTATATCAAAACCAAGTCTTAAAAATCAGTACTGCAGTACCTTGTTCTTCAACATTGTGGGGTTATTGCTGAAGCTGGTTGGCCCAGTGTCAGTGTAATTTTAATGTTAATGAGTGAAATATCCCTGGTGTGAGTAGAGTACACATGAAATCGGATAATTCGAATAATTATCAATTCAAATTCTTTTGAAGCAATATGGCCCTAAAAGAAGCCAATGATTTAATAATGAAAAAGATACAAAAAAAAAAATCAGGCATTTTAAAGTTATTGTTACAAAGCATGAAAATGAAATGTTTATGCAATTCTTTCCTCTTGCCAATTTACGCGCCCTTGCGTGCAAAGGTATTCTCGGAAAGAATCTCTTACGGTACGTGCCCCTGCTCCAATGTTTCTACTTCTGCATGCCCCCAACCGCTCCAGCTGATTTTGATGATCACGCCATTCCGCCAGATGGACCTCGTGATTCGCATCTTCCCAGACCACACTTCCGGGTCTCAAGTAGTTCTTTGACTTTTTCCAAAGAAAATTATGCAGATAGCAGCAGGCTAGTGTTATTGTCGTGGCTTTTTCCGGTGAAAGCTGTATAGGACTCCGAAATACACCAAATCTGGCAGACAGAATCCCAAAAGCATTTTCAGACACACGCCTCGCCCTACTCAGGCGATAATTGAACACTCTTTGGTCATGGTCTAACTTGTCCCCTCTGTACGGCTTCAATAGGTTTTCTGACATAGCAAATGCGTCATCTGCGACAAAAAAAAAAAGGCATTTTTTTTCCGTTCTGAACTATGGGTTTTGGTTCAGGGAGGTTCAACTCAGCTAGTTCCATCCGTCGACCAAATTCTGTTACCGCAATTACTCCTCCATCCGAAACCCGTCCGTTTACGCCAACATCTGTCATTATGAACTCGTAGTTCGCATTAACAACAGCCATTAAAACGATGCTGAAAAACTTCTTGTAGTTAAAGAAGTATGATCCTGTTCCCACTGGTTTCCTGATGGCGATATGTTTGCCATCTATTGCACCTAGGCAGTGGGGGAAGTTCCAGGTCGACATGAATTCCTCGCTTGTCCGATTCCATTCGTCTGGTGTGTTTGGCATCTGGGAAAAAATAATTGTTCATAAAAACGTGAAATGCATGCATGTATGTAGTTAAGATATTAAGCAAAACATATTTCATTCTGTTTCAGATTGAGGACCAAGAACCGGAAGAAAGTAATGCTGATGACGTTGTAATCGAAGGGACTGACAGTTCCTTTGTTTCAGTTACTTCGCTGCCAACACCCACGCCGACAAAGTCGCTGCCTCCGACCAGAAAAAGAAAATTGAACAAAATGCCTGAGAGTGAGAGGAATGAGTTGCTGATCATGGCAAAAGCAAAACTGTCTGAACAAGATGATCGCCACTCAGCTCGGGCCAAGGCCTGGGCTTATGAGCTGAGTCAGCTGGATGCTCAACAAGAGTTATTTGCGACAAAGGCCATTAATGACGTTCTATTCGAAGCTCGGTGTGGGCAACTCCACAGAGATTCTGTTAAAATTAATGAAGCCACGATCCAATCGACCCCATCCACAAGTCGCTGCTCAACACCATACTTCACTGTTCAGCCTGAGGGTATCCCAGTTTATCAAGCAAAAGACGTACAAGAAGTGCATGACTCTGGAGCAAATGGAGCGAATGCACTTACCCTTTCCCAATTTTTCAATACCTTCAATCCTAATCAATAAATTTGTACATGTTCTAAACCCGTTTTTATAATGGTCTCACACTTTTTTTGGTCTGGGGCTAACCTAACTCTAACCCTAACCTAATAAAAAGCATATGAAAAGATAATAAATAGAAAAATCTATGAAACGATTGTGAACATAATAATTGAGGACTTTGTAATTGTATTCTTTATGCATTTCGTAACCAATTTCTGAAATTTTTTGTGCTGATGCAGAACACAAAGTATTACATCTTTGTTGAGGACTTCTTTTTTACACTTAATGCTCTTCGGAGCGTGTGGATGTCTTTCTGATGAACGACGCCTGCGCAAAAAGCTAAAACATAAATTTCTGCCTTCCACTACCTTCCCTCCTCTGGTGGGCCACCTCTCTACTGAGCCACCGGGGCGGTTCCCTCCTCTGTCTCTCATCCACAGCGTAGCAATAATCCCCGTTCATTGAACGGGTAAGCAGTCTTGTAAAATATAAAACTGGTCAAGATAGCTTCAAGATCAAAGAGACGTGGGTTCAAGCCTGACCCGCGTCAAACTCAGGACGTAAAAATTGGTATTACAGTAGTTTAAGATGGGTACCCATTTACACTTGCGTGAATTGAAGCAATAATTGGAGAAAATTTTCTTGTTCAATGGCGAAAAAGTCACAAACTATTGCTTTAGCTCACCTTGATAGTCTCCTGGTCCTTCAGACACTCGATGATTGCCTCGCATGTTTCAATAACCAGCATTCCAATCGCTTGCGGGGATGTTGCTGTCAGGAATTTTAAATCTTGAAATGAATTTCCGGACGCCAGATACCTCAAGGTGATAGACAAGCGTTCGGACGGTGGTATGGATGCACGCATCACAGTATCTTCTTTGCGTATCAATGGCTCAACAAGTCCGAGTAGCTCATCAAATGACGGGCCGTCCATACGAAGAAAGTTGCGGAAGTCCTCTGGTTCTTTAATACGCAATTCTTTGAGAAGGCTAGCGTGTCCGTAATTAATGCCCCGTTGTAAAAACCGCTCCTTTGACCACTTTCGCCGTTTACGAGGTCTTTCACGTTCTTCAGAGTCCAAAGCGATCACAATAGTTGCTGCGGCCATAGATCCGTCCATGGTTAAAAATTTGACGAAACTGATTTTTGGTGGGTTTTTTGACGGAATGCACGAATACGTTTGTGGGAAATTTACCGTCAACTTTCGCATCAAATATTTGAGTCAAATAATTTGACTCAAATATTCGACGGCTAATGTGATCGTGTGTAGGGGCCTTTAGAGCTCAAACACGGTGGCTTCGGTTTCGTTTTGCTTTCGGCTCGCTTTCGGGAACAAGGTGGTCGAGAGGCAAGGTGCTCACCTCTCTTGCCAAGGGCACCGGGTTCAAAACCCGGCCGGTGCAGGCATGTTGGAAGTTTGGGATTTTTCTCACATTTTCATGACCCTGGTCCTATTTGGGGGTAGGATCGAGTACCTAGACTTCTGGGATAAGAACGAAAAAATTCGGAGGGCCCGTGTGCACGTTTTTCACTTTAAAGATACTTTGGCAGTTGGAAATCGTAAAGACCAGGCCTTAAAGGTCGCTGCCAGAGCAAAATTAAACAAAATTCATCCTTACCACTCCCCTCCCCTCAATCACCCCCTCCCCCCTCCCCCCAAAAAAGCCCGCCGACCGGCGCTGCACTGTGGCAACGACGTGTCTGCTCCAGTTATAACTGGGCTGCGATGACACAAAGGCAAATTTCCCAAATGATATTAAAGAAGTATACAAAATACACTCCCCCGAAAGTAAATAATTTTTGCCGAAAGGCGCAAGTTGTCTCGTCCTGCACAGCTTCCGCTCCACTATTTTTACGGAAAATGACTTGTGGAAAACTCTCTTTACCTCTATAGCGGTGAGGAGGGGAGTGGAACTGAAGCTGAGGACAAGTATACAGAGGATAAATGTTGTACATGTCATTTTCCGTAAAAACAGGGGAGCAGAGCGGATGCTGTGGACAATACCACTAACTCTTAATGAAATACGAAACGAAAAGGCCTTTGACATCTAGTTGGCTTTTCGGAAGGACGAGGCTTATGTCATTCGGCAAAACTGCAGAAAGCGGGCCGAAATCGAAGAGACACCGAAGCCGAAACGAAATATTGTGTCTGGGCTCTACAGCTGTTGGCCCTAAACTGCCTCAGGACGTGTATATTTAGATCTTTATTTTGGGACGATCTCTGCTCTGGGCATTTGTACCTCATGTGCCTTAGGACATACAAAGAACGGGACTTTTTATACCTACCCACTTTCCCCAAATGATCCAGCATGCGGGCTGTTTTTTTACTGGTCGTCTATGTAAGTAGGGGATGTAGAATGGTGACGTAGCCAATAACCAGATACATGGTAGCAGTTCCAGGACTGTATGTTGGAAACATTGAGTGAACTGTGGCCAGGTGTTGTTGGTCCATGTCATTGATGAGTCCTGGATGGGTGGAGTTGTCCACACAGGTGAGAAGTTTGTAGGTGGAGCAATGATGGGAGTTAAAACTGAGTGCAAGGCGTAGGGTTTTAATAGCTCTACTTAAACACAAAAAAAGCACCAATCTATAACATACTGTTGCATCGCAGAAGAACTGGGACGCCACGGTATCTCCTACTTGACGCCACCAAGAAACCCACTGAGTTAAATACAATAAAATTTGTTTTATACTATATATAGTCCATCAGTCAATGCATGCACTAATTTCAGGACCTGCCGATGTTTGGCAGCTGTCACAGACTAAAGCAGTACACGGCTTCATTTTAAAAAAAAAAACACACCTCATATTGTTGATCAGATCATAACATGACCATGGACAATTACGGATACTCGGGTGTCGATATCTCGATACATATTTTTTCCCTATTCATTCCGTCTGTCCGTTGTGTCTTCTTTCGTCATTTATGGTATTCATGGCATTTATGGTTTTTTAAGTGACTGCCATTCAGGAACGCCTTTTCAAAATAGGAACAGTGTCAGAATCTAATGTGGTCAAAGGGAAATAACCTAATTAATACAACCTAGAGTGGGATATCAAGATTAAATAATTTTTTTTTATGTTGGCCTAACCGCATATCAAGATTAAATTGGCCTAAGAGTGAATGCCACCGCATATCAAGATTAAATACGTTGGCCTCAGAGTGAAAACCACTTTTACTGAAAAACCAAAAATATCTATTAGAGTGGCCTTAAAGAATTGTCGTCTGCTATATCAATTTTTAACTTTTATCAAATTAGCATATAGGAAGTTAACAACCAAGTACAGAAATCTTCATATATTGATAATAATAAGAAAAGTAAAAGTAAACATGTATAGTAGTAACTAGTAAAGAGTTAAATAAAATCCATAGGGGTTTAGATAAAATATTAGCGCCCCAGTTTTAATTTGAAGAGGGGATTATGTTTTCGCTCCCTTAATGAGCGTTAAAGGGCTAACCAATGAGGGCTAGCGTAGGAATCGTGATGCAGTGCAAACCGTGCGGGCAGTACTTCTTGTTTGATTCTAGACAGCCCGGCCGCTGTGAAAGGATCAGTGAAGTCCCACTAGAGAGGACTGTTGTTATAACGTACAGTATGTCTGGATGAAGATCTAGTCATCTATCCATAGCTGATTTGAGATCCACAATGCTTTTGGCCCTGTTCCCTGGCCTAGCGCCAGGGCAATCGTGAGTAATTTGTCTATTGATGACATCGACAATAAGGAGGCGAAGGACATGACTTTTATCCGATAGGAGAATGATGGATCTACCGGAGAATGCAAGATGCAAAATATATATGCCTAGACTCTAGCTGTGATTCCTAGAACAGCAACTAATATTAATGTGTGAATTATATAACTGTGATTGAATTGTTTGGGTGAGGCTGGGAGTTACCAGCCCATCCTTGAATTACATTTAACTGTGCCGACGTCACTTCGACGGGCGAGACCTAGACCTATAAATTTGAATCTAAATATCTGAGATGAACTTATGTCTCCAGAGACTATAGCAGTGTATTGATTGCCATACAGGAAGCAGACCAGATCTTAGATCTATAATTATTATTTAGATAATTAGCGAGAACAGAAGTTAAATGATTTTATAGGAAACCCTAGAGCTAGACTTGTAATGAAGTATTATTGATTATGAAATTGATGCTGCTGATATTTATCATTACTACATATTAGATCTCTAGTCGAAATTGTTAGTGAACTTAACGTAAATAAAATGTGGCCCTGCAGGCCCTATTGTTGAATTTAATCCATTTTGTTTCTTAGTAATTGGCATGATATGGAAGTTAGGGTTAAACTTAATACCTCTCAATTAGAAATATGCAGTCGAACAAACACATATACAACATTATAACACCATCGATAATAACAAGTAAATCCATTCGTAACAAACAGCTTGCGTAGCTCACTAAAGTGCATGGGAGAGTTCACTCCCTTAATTGTGACAATGCAGAGAGTCACTTCTTGCATTGAATTCACGATCTGACAAACTTTCAATTTGGTACGGTTTCCTTGCACAAAAGGAAATACATAGGGTCCTGGCACACATGAGATATGTAGTAAGATAGCAGATTCTGGGAAACTTGCTGTTTATTACTACAACCGACAATTTTGGCAGTTTCATTCTATTTTGAATAAATTTATGTACTTTCTTATGACTACAAAAACAGTAATGCTAAAGCAAATCCAAAGGTGGATGCAAAATATTAGATGATAATTAAAGTGAGTTAGAAAGAAAGCCAATAATTGTGGTCTTCAGTCCTACTGTTGTGCAAACATATGTAGATAGCACACCTCGGTGGGCTCTGCCAGTCACTTAGCGTGTGTATCAGCTGGATGGGGTAAAAGAGACAAAAACGTCCGCTCAGGGGAAAAATTACCATATAGGTTTCTAGAAAGCTAAACTAAATGTGTCTGGTTTATGAACTGGGGTGATAGCAATGTGATCGACTAGCTTTTTAATAAAAAAAAAAAGAATCTGATAGGCTCCATCCTATTCACAAAGTTGTGCATCTGTTGCCCCTTGCATGTACGACAATTAATGTTGAAATGTAAATTTGTTGGACTAAATGAGCCTAGATAAGCTATGCAATTGCTCCCTGCTGAGTGATGCAACTGTAATAGCACTATCACACCATTGCACGGAATAGTTTGCTTATTGTGTCCAAAGATGCCAGAAACGATAATATGAGACACCCCCATCTTTGCACCTCTAAAAATTGTGATCACAATTTGCGAGCTGATCGGGGGCAAGGCCCATGGCGCATAGCATGAAAAGCATGCTTGATATAGTGATAAATTAATGGTGCGAATTTGTGACAGTACTACTGCGTCTACAAAAAAAAAAAAAAAGCCAGTTTTCCCACAGCGATTGAAGTTAAAATTACAAAATAAATGACGTCAATGAAAGCCTACGGCGATAGCTGAACAGTGAAAAAAATTCGATATTTTCCCTATTTAGGTTTGTAAAATATGGCACTATTCATGACTTCTGCGCATTCCCAGCTCAGTGGCTGTGCGAAATCTGTGCACGCTAAAAGCGCTAGCTGTCTCATCTTATTCTATCTAGTATCTTTGCTGCCCCTGAACCGAAGAGAATATCAGTGTTCACAGATACAAACGGGCTTCCACACTTTTTTTCTCACATCGACAGAAATATATAGGAGAGGGACGGCATCATCCGTCTATTGCTTAAAACTATCGATTCTGCCTTTTTGTGTATAAATAATAAGTAAGAAAGAAAGAAAGGAAGAAAATGAAAGCTTTTAAGTGCCACAGCTGTAAATGATACAAAAAGTGAGGGGGGACATGAAAGTCCAGCCACTCCAGTTCACAGATACATGTACACCAGATTTATTGTCTCTTTGCATGTTTTTCCTTCCAGACTGATCACTTGGGGGCATTGTGAGGTCATTAAAAAGGAACATAAACTAGCAAGAGTGACTGTTAACATCAGCTTGCCACAGCTGCCGAAGTCAACGAAACAGCGGAAAGTCGACATGGATAACTTCGTCCATACCTCTACCACATATTATCAGTGACAAAATTTCAGCTCTTTAACAATCCTGTATCGTGTACTTGCAGTATAAAATAGCCAACATCCATCCCATTACAGTCATTACGCTACTATTATTTCGTATTCTATTAAGATTTCTCCTGTTATTTATCTATTTTTATTTAAGTTGTCAGACGTAAGGCAGCGCTTAGATCGTGACGACAATACATGTGTGCCAACATGTAACATTATTATCATGTGTACAAAGTTTCATGCTGAGGTGTCATGGATGGTGAAGTTGAGATTTTTCAAGATCGTGCTGTCTCCATGGCAAGTGGACAGATATTTTTTTTTTTCACTTCTTACTTGTTAGTTTAAACTTGCTGAATTCAATGATATTAGCTAGAATCTGCTGTGGATTAGACTCGTAAAAAATCACCTTTAGAGTTAGCGGTGCTTCCCTTGTGACTTGTTCGTCTAATAATACTTACTGGCGTGATCTGCACTTCCCGATAGCGCCGCGCGCCGCACCATTCCGTAAGGTTAGAAGAGTATGGTAGACCGAACTGGCAAAAAGATAAGATATACAATTTTTGCTAACTTTGACAGTTAATAATTTCTAAACCCCACCGATCTGAGACTGCTATCGTATATTACATTATTTTGTTTTCTACTGACCAAGACCTATCATTTGGTATAGGTATCAATTGACCCCCCGGAGTGGACGTGTTGAAGTGTGCGTGCTAATACACTAACACTTCTATGCCCTTAGGGGATTTCCCTGGCTCACTTGTAACTTGGACAAAAATTGATGATCGATTAACTCAAACACAGAATAGTAAAAACTGAAATTCATGCAGTAAATGTCTGGTTAAAATGTTCAAAACATGGTTCGGGAAGTGCCTGAAAAGGGGGGGGGGGGGGGGGGAGATCTTCAAACATAATTTGGAAAAAATTATTTTCCCATTGCACATAATATTATCACAGGCCTGCAAACAAGATATTCAGGCAAGAGAACAACAAAGGGAAATCACTGAAATGTGAGGGCTGTCCACTTTGATGCTGGTAATCGTTTTAATGAGAAATGTTGATTTTGAAATTGGACAGACTGCCTTTTTTTTAAATGTATATCTGATTAGCCTCTCTATGCATAATAATTAATTCTAATGTAACACGAGGGGAAATCCTGCATGAGGGCATCTGTCGGTAGGGTTTTCATAGGAGAAAACTGGGAGAAAATTGCCAATTACCTGTCATTGTCTTTAATTGATAGGGTACTTTGAGTGCTGTTGCGTTGGGTTAAACGGCTATAACAGCCAAAAATCAAATCTCCTGCCTCAGTCACATAAAAAAGGCTATTGTGTTTAGAAAACAAACGGGAAATTCAGCTTTAAAAAGGTGGAGGAGGGTCAAGTGAAGGTCATGGTAGTTCAAGTTAAGTGCCTGGTTTAAAAAAATAATGACATAATAATGTATAACTGACAAGATAAGATTTCCCTCAGCTGCTTTCGGCTAGGTGACTCTACTATAACTCACTCCTTCCTAATTGAGGAGGAGAACCCCCCCCCCACCCCCACCCACCCTCCCCCACCTCCCCCTTTCACTTTTTTGTACCACATACAGCTGCGACACCTAAAAACTTTCATTTTCTTCCTTTCTTTCTTATTTATGTCATTATTTATTTATTTGTTTGTTGGTTTATTTCTCGTACGTTTCTTTCTTTCTTTCTTTCTTAATTGACGTGTATTTATTTTTACAGATGTGGTTCAATGAAAGAAGCCTTTGCCTTTTGTTTCCCGAGGGTCCCAGCACAAAGGCTCCTGGCCCTCGAAAGTCAAGTGGCCGCCAGATGCTGTAAATATTATTTCCTTTATACTTATAAGTATTTGCATTGATAAAACTAGCTGTGGTCCCTGGCGTTGCCCGGGATAAACTTGCACGTTAATCTAAGTTTATTTCGATATTATTTGTTTGTTTCTTTGCTTTTAGATAAGTCTTTATGGCGTTCTCCGCACGGACTAATAAAATACCCAGACTGGATGATCCCATTGTGTGACGTCACAAAACAGCAAAAGGCCATGAACCGTCCGCCATTATAGGTTTACGGTAGCGACCGACGCTTCAGCATAGCTACAATTTTGAATGATACCATTTTGACGCGCCTACTGAACGCGGAAGTTTGGTTCCGCACCAAGAAATTAATACCAATCTTGACAAATAAAAGAAATTTCTACTGCAGATAGAACTAGAATCGGAATTTCCCGAGCGGCGGCCATGTTGGTTATACGATCGCCGCTCGGGAAATTCCGTAAAAAACGACACGGCCCGAAGCTCGTGTTTCCAGTCTGGTTAATTTATTAGTCTGTGGTTCTCCTTGCAAGTTACTGCACTACGCACCCCGTCCAGCATTTGAGGCGAAGTTCGTCTTGAAATAGCGGTAATCCGCATACTGGGTACTTATTTTGTTTAAGTATCTCCTTACCAACAACCTGAGCGATTAAGGAGATTCGGGGGGTGGTTGGGGAGGGGGGGGCGGTCAAGCGGTCTGTTCTGTTCTGCAGCGAATGAACGAAAGTAAGCTTGATTCCTGCACGTTCACCAAAGCATGTGGACTCAGCGTGGATTGTCTCTAGTTCGAGAGTTTACATTTCCGGTAAGAGGCGGAAATGACGAAATTGTCGGAAGTACATTATCAAGTCGTATTCACAATCATTAATTGATAACTGATAATTATAACTGAATTTCTGAAAAAAGTAAAGAGTTTCGGGAAATAATGATTAGACCACGTACAGGCTTTATACATTTTACAAACATGTGCCAAGTTTCATTTCTCCACGTTGGTAGTAAAAAAACTGTTGCGGGAACAAAGTTGGGCCCAAGCTCCATTATTATATGATAATTGTTAAAATATATTTAAAGATTGAGAAAAAAAGAAAAAAGTCTTCAGCTGTTTGAACTAGAAGAGACTTTGTTGTCACCAGTGATCTAATTCTTCAAAATGTAAATTTTATAATGGTTAAAGTCACAGAAATTGAATACTTTAAGGTCATTTTCATTATTCAGTGGACATTATGATATCATTCATAAATTATATATTAAAGTTATAATAATATTATTTATTATTCCAAAAGTAGAGTTGAGCTGGATCTGTGGGCAGGATGAATGACAATAGGTGGACAAAACGCGGCACTGAATGGCAATAGGTGGACAAAACGCGGCACTGAATGGCAATGAGGACAGAAAGAAGAGCAAGAGGATGACCAAGAAAACGAAGGCAAGACGACATTAAACAATGAGGAAAAACATCATGGATGAGGGGAAAAAAAGGCAGAGAAGAATGGAAATCATTATCGGAGGGCTACACCTTCCAATGGATGAACAAAGCCAGGATGAAGGTGAAGATGAAATTATATATTAAAACTGCCGGCCTTGCGAATTTAAATTGGACTGCTGCAAAATTAATGAGGGCAACACATTGAAGAGTAGACTCTATACACGTGAAGCGGAGCGCCGAAGCAGTCCTGAGTTGAGTCTTTCTTAATCGCACCTGTTACAATGAACTCGTGGGCGACATTAAATTATTATTAATTATAGTGTTTAACCATTCCAAGGCTAATCCGATAACACGTTCAAAACTAGACAAATGAAAGGAAGCGGTGACTCATCTTGACTTGACATTGGATGTATCCAAGGCCTACTAGACAGACAGGCCGTGCAACCGATAAAAGTAGGTCAATTTGATAGCCGGGTTACTGACCAGTACTTACAATTGCATGTAATTAACTGCACGCGCGATGATGCATTGTCTGAGTATCTGATGTTACTCTTATAGCCGTTTATGCAAAACCTGTGCTTTAGTGGATTTAAATAACTATCTAGTAGGCGTTGGACGTATCCGATAATAAATGCAAAACTAATGCCAGTAATGCATTGAATACTATACAGATGAAACGAAGCGCCGCCACAGCAGTGGGGTAAGTCTCTCTAATAAATCGCCTCTACTACAAAGAACTAGAAACCAAGCTTAACTTATACTGTCGGACAAGTTAATGATTAACCAGATAAAACGTTCAAACTTATGGCTATTCAAAGGCAGCGAAAACGGCTCCCCTGGGACATGTTGGTCTAGAGGCAAAGTGCTCGTTTCTCATGCCGAAGGTACTGGGTTCGATCCCCGGTCGATGCAGGCATGTTGGAATTTATTTGGCGGAAAGATTCCTGCCCCTGATTGTATGGTGGGTAGGATCGAGCACCTAGTCTGCTCGGATAAGGATGAAAAACTCAGAAGGCCCGTGTGCACGTTGCGCACGTTAAAGATACCTTGGCAGTTGAAAGTCGAGAACAGCTGACGGAGCAAGGCCGTTTGTCCGGGCAAAATTCTAAAAAAACTAATCCCTGCCATAGAAACACACAGAAACAAGAAAAAGTAAAATAACAACAAGAAAAGCGACCATTAAATGTCAAGAGCAGCGAACCTCCTAAAACAAAGAGCTAACCACGTCTTTATTTTATACTAGCAGACAAATACCTGTAGTTACAAGGTTTATGCGAATAGGCTAACGCATTGAAAAAGCCACACAGATGATATGAAGCGCCCTACCAGCTGCAGGCCGAATCTCTCGTGGTCCCCGTGTTTCAAAGAATTCGTCGCCGACATTAAATCATAATATTGTTTGACAAATTCAAAAGCTAAGCTGATCACTAGTTCAAAGGTATACAATTCAAACGAAGTGAGGCATCAGCATGCGAGTTGAGAGACATTTTGCATTGTCATTCCTTTGATATGTCATTCCTTCGTTATGATGATATTTGTGTCTCTCCTTTGTTATGTCACTTCTTTAACCGGTCACACCTTTTATACTAACCCGCTCAGCCTCACTTCTCACGGTCACAGTGTTACTGACGTTCATTTTAAAAACAATCCGCGTTAACTTGGTGCAGGCCACCCCTCCCCCCCCCCCCCATTCCTATTCTACAGGTTTTGTTATTTGCAAAGAGGATAGTACATGAGACCAGAGGATTTGCGCTGTACATAGAAATATGTTCTTTATGAGTGCATTGACGCCATCTTGCTAAGCCCACCCATTGTTCGGGAAATCCAATTGCCAAGCCACACACACATACACATACACACACGCACGCGCGCGCAAAGTAATTTATTTAATTTATTCGAGTGTTTCATCCATTCTTTCTCTTTTCTGTCTGTCTTTCCTTCTTTTCTGTCTTTATTTCTTCTGTGTGCTTCTTCTTCTTCTTCTATACTTAGAACAGAACAAATAAATAATATAATTCGAGGAAAAAAAACAAAAAAAAACAAAATCCTTGTTATGAATGGACTCGGAGACTATTGTACGAATGAACATGACGTATACGGTAGTGAAATATGGTTGCGGACCCTATAAGGCTACATGTAAGCATATAATTAGGAGTAAGTGAAGAATAATCCGCAAAATGCGCAAATAACTGAACTGTTAACTCGCGAGAGGGTTTAGGCAACATGTTAAGAACGCTACAGAAGTTACTAGTGAAAAATGAATGATAAATAAATAAATAAATATATAAATAATAAAGTAAGAAATAATTAATTAATGAAAAAAATAATTATTTTAATAAAAATAAATAATAAGTAATTACAGAAATAAAGAAATAAATCCATTCACTCATTCATTCATTCGTTCATAAATAAATAACAAAATAAATAACCAACATTCTGTGGCGGCAAGACAGTGACTTTTTTCGGTAATTGTCAAATAAAACTTGGAAAAAGTCATGTCGGCACTTTGCCATCAGAATACATGGTATTGTCTACTAACCAACCAGAAATAGTTAAAGAAAATGAAAAAAAACATAAACAACTACTGTGGCCTCAATATTGTTACCATATATGATAATGTAATTTATACACTGATGAACAATTAACCGCTGATAATAAAACGGGTGGGTTGTTTTTTTTTCACTCCAACCTACCCACAAAGTCCTGTCTCCGCAAAACGGACTCATCTTGAAGCAAACACCACGGACAAAACTCCTACAGGTGTTTCCCTCGGAAGTGTGACGCCACTGTTCTGCTGGTCTATTCTCCTCAGCTGTCGTAGGATCTGTGTGAGCACCTAGTAAAATAAACGAATGCTCGAACATAAACCAAAAGTGTCGCGTGAACATGTAACAACAATCAATGACTCGCTACGGTAATCTCTTCTGAATAACAATTGGCGCAAGAGTGCGGGTAACGGCTTATAATGCTGTAGATTAAATTTTATGATTAATTAATACAGCAAACATAATTATTCATGGAGGAATTCATCAACATCTGATACTCATTAGCTAAGCTTCCAACGAATGCAAATATCCGGACGTCAGAGTAACCTCCCACTGCACTTAATTATGCATACACTTGTAACATACTACTACTAGAATAGGTAGCTCTATTTATATCTGGATCTGGCTATCCATTATTCATTAAACTCTTGAACTCCCCAAATCAGGTAAACATCTGGAGGTTGGCGTAACCTCACAGAACATATCTGGATTCCACACAAACTCCCAGCTGAGAGAGAGAGAGAGAGAGAGAGAGAGAGAGAGAGAGAGAGAGAGAGAGAGAGAAAGAGAGAGAGAGAGAGAGAGAGACAGACAGACAGACAGACAGACAGACAGACAGGCAGACAGACAGACAGACAGACAGACAGACAGACAGACAGACAGATTAGGCAGAGTTGCTCTTTGATGTCAAAGACACATGTCATAGGAGTCACTGAAATGTAATATGCTGACATGGAATTAATGAACATGAAATTAGTTGGTTCCATCATGTGCTAAATTTGAAATTTTTTCCTACTATACCACTGCAAGTAATTTCCTCAAAAACATTAAATTATAATTGCAGAAATGTTACTTGTGAATTTTCCAAGCTCAGAGAAACAATTACACGAATTCTCAAAATACCACATTAATATCACTTACATCGGACATATCATAAAGGATGCCCCCTTCACTCACACCTGTGGCTGGGATATCCAAAAGTTCGTAACGTACCAATGAACATTTTAATTGACATCGAAGAAATAGTATCAAATTATTGGACCATATCTTTGTGGTTGTGACGTAAATGTCGTCATGGACTACTCGTCTGTACTGCCTCAATGCGTGTGGTCTGTCTTTCCGACAGTTGACTCAAGTCCAAACAGCCTTAATGCCTGGGCACACTGGGAAGTTGCCCAAGGGCCCCAAGGATTTAGGGGGCGCCAGGCATGCAAATTTACATTGGTTTTTCAAAAGACGAAGAAAATCCCCCTGCATGACTAAAGAATCTGCCTAAGGGCCCACAATGACGTCAAAACGGTTCTGCTCAAGTCAGTTTTGACAACCCCCACTGGCAATGAGAAAGACTTGTTTCAGTCTCGGCACTGCACGAAGTCACGTTTAACTCCACAGCTGACGTCTTATACTATAACCGAGTCAGAATAGACTAGACACAATGCGACACTAGCCTACGCTGTCTAAGCGATGATTTTGCATATATAAACGTAGCAAAGAACTAAGCACCAATCATAAAATAAAATAAATACAAGAAAACATGGGCCAGTGTGTGTGTGTGTGTGTACATGCGTGAATTGAGTAAGAGTCCAATTCGTGTCCAACATAATTCAGTCCAATTCGTGTCCAACTTAATTCAGTCCAATTCGTGTCCAATTTAATTCAGACCAGTTCGTGTCCAACTTAATTCAGTGCAATGCCTTTGAAGTGGGTATGTAGTAATATACGTATACATGTATCTACAATGTAGTACGTGTGAGGTCGTTCTGAAGCAAAGTTTAAGTGCTTTTTATAGCAAAGAACAGCGATTTTAACTGTTGACGACCTGGGCCTATTGGTGAGTCCAGCAGTGGTTGATGCACGTGTGGAGTGAAAAGCCTTATCAAACGTACATTATCTTATGTAATAAAAATATTAAAAAAACATTTTTAACAGGCCCTACAGCCGCTAATGCAGCTCGGATTTGCCTGAAATTTTACACGTTCCTTCCTTTCGACCACCATTGGTTCTTTTTGAGATCTGGAGCTTGAAATGGTGGGGAAGTATTTCTTTGAATTTGTTTTGTGTCTCTAATTTCGCCCCCACATCCTTTCTTATCCACGACCATGATCATAACGTTATCATTCCCGCGATGTGTTCACTATTTAAACACATTGCCCAGGGCGCAAATTACTGCTATTTTCTGAATAATGAGACGGTGCCGAGGGCATTAACGAGCAAAGGGAGTTTAGTAAAGACAAAACAAGAAAATAAACGTAAAGAAACGGGCAAAGTGAAGCAGATCATTATAATCCAAAACTGAAACTAATTTTTTTGTATATTTTTTGTATTTTGTATACTTCTTTAATCTCATTTTGGGAAATTTGATTTTGTGTCATTGCAGCCCAGTTACAACTGGAGCAGACACATCATCGCCACAGTGCAGCGCCAGCCGGCTGGGTTTCTTTTTGGGGGGGGGGGGAGAAGGGGGAGGGAGCGGTAGGATTGAATTTTATTTAATTTTGCCCGGGCAGCGGCCTGTTCGACTTGCTCTTCTCGATTTCCAACTGCCAAGGTATCTTTCACGTGCGCAACGTGCACACTGGCCCTCCGAGTTTTTCGTCCTCATCCGAGAAGACTAGGTGCTCGATCCCACCCACTATAGCGTCAGGAACAGGAAAATATGAGAAAAATCTCCAAATTCCAACACGCTTGCACCGACTGGGATTCGAACCCGGTACCATCGTCATGAGAGGCGAGTACTTTGCCTCTAGACCATCGTTTCCCGGGGATTTATCCCGGATACCTGAGCTAGTTTACCATAAAAAAAAAATAGACTCTTGTATGGGGAACGTACTATTTTACACACAACGCCAGAGCTGAGCAGCGGACACAACTCACTATTTCCTCTATTTGACTTTTAATTAGACTACATTCCCCTAGCGACACAACCCTGAACGATTTCGCTTTTATGGGCAATTTCAAAGTTAAGTTATTAATAAAATAAACAATATCTAATTTACAATGAATGTCTTCACAAAACAAAGCACATAAATAGTGCGAGTGAGAGGGAGAGAGAGAGAGAGAGCGAGCGAGAGAGGAGGGGGGGGGGGAGAGAGAGGGAGAGTGAGAGAGACAGATAGAGAGAGACAAAGTGGAGAGAGAGAATGGAGAGAGAGAGAGAGAGAGAGAGAGAGAGAGAGAGAGAGAGAGAGAGAGAGGGAGAGAGAGAGACAGAGAGAGAGACAGAGAGAGAGACAGAGAGATTGTTCACCTGCCAAGGTCCCATTTTATTCCAAACCTATACTGGAGCTATCCTCGGTGATATGGTAAGTCAATAAAACACGTTTCTTACATTGCCAACATATATAAAAAGAAAAAATAGCCAGGGGTTTCCTACAGTGAATTAAGTTATAAATTTACAAATTAAGTGATTTCTATCCAGGTCTGGGCTAGGGTGATGCCTGAACAATGAATAGTACATTGTACTCTGTGTTTTCTTCATTCGTCTTCCTTGAATACGCCATTTTTTTATGTCCCCCACGCATTCGCCGCTAGATGGCGTGCACGAATAGTCACCATCCAACTGGTTGGCCGATAGAATTCGGCTAATACACACCAAGGCCTATGGAAAGGTCGTCATACCCCGAACCAAACTGAAAATAAAAAGAAAGGAAAAAGAAGAAAAGTTATGGAATGACCCAGCACGGAGTTAAAAATGTATCTGAAAACAAACACACAGCGAATGTTTTTTTTTTCCCCAAGGCATTGGTTAGGGGCCATCTATAAAGTTTGTATGCTCGATTTTGGCGATTTCCGCTCCCCCCATCCCACCCGTATGTAGACTTTTCATATGCTTGGCCTCAGCGCTCCCTCCTCCGTGTACAAGAATACAGCCATTACAATGGTTAATGCCCACGATAGGGCCTTGGTGCTTGACAACTGAGAACCTTTTTTCAAGGACCTTTTGACTGCTTCATTAAAAGTAAAATAAAATCTAACAATTTAATTTGCTGAAGAAGAAATAAAACCAAACATTTTACTTCATTATCACAACTGAAAAGCGTACGTATCCTTCACAGACACCCCCCTACTCTCCACACATGCTTTTTGGGGCCGACCCCCCCCCCCCACCCCCTTCTGAGTGTTTTAAGGATGACCCCCTGTCTAAATGTAACAATACGAAAATCATCACTTCCCCGCTTGGGACGAAATGGGTTAATGACCCCACGCCAGACAATTCTATGTTGTGTTTGTTGTTTTGGCGGACTTGGCCAATGGGTGAACATTTCTCACTCACCGGATGCACGGATCTCGGCTCATTTTGAGCCAAAGTCACGCCGGCAAATGCATACGTCGTCAAAACGCGGTCAGTCTGCAGTCGTACTTCACAGTGACAACGTGGGTATGAGGAAGGGAAAGATTTTGAGCAGTTGATCGTCCCAAGTATTTGAATGTCTTCAAGTTTGACTGAAGAGTTGATACCTGTCGAGGAGTAAGTTCTTCTGCAATGTAAGTTCACGCTTGTGTTTTTCTTGGTCGTGGCTTCATACTTGCCTAAAGATTTCCCGCATTTTGGAAGACGGACGACCATAAAGTATGAACGCTCGATTTTGGTTCTCGTCGCCCCCGTGTGTACGCTTGCCATACGCTTGGTCTCACCCCCCTCCCCTCCCCCCATTCTATCGGCCTGCATGAGCATGAGAATGGCAAATTTGGACGAAGTACTATTATGAGTTACGCAACTTTAGTTAGGCACATACTAGTATTTCATGTTCTAAGTGTTAAAATTGCGAAATTACTATAAAAAGTTCATCTAGGGGAATTACTCGCACCCCACCCACCCACCCACCCACCTGACCCTTTACCTCCCGGAAGAGATTTTTAAAAAAAAAGTATTTTCAAGGTGGAGTAAAATTGAGAATGAAAAAAATCGAGCTGGAGGATATGTATATAGATTCGAAAGGAACGCAGAACACACGGATGAGTGAAAAATATTTTCAAAGCTCCCCCTTTCACCTGAATCAACTATGTTTTGAATTACAATGACACTATAATCTAGGCATGCGTTTAACACGCTGATTTTGTATACAGGCTGTGCTGAGGCTGTTAAAAAACCAGCAACTGTCCAACTACTGCAGATCACCTCTCACATTGGACCAACATAAGCTTAGATCTCAAATATGGCTGAAACAGCAGCTGAGACAACCTCTTCTGTGAGTGGACTAACTGGGAACCTACAGCGCTGGAACATCAGGTAAGTTTGTACACGGGAAGACTTCTTGAACGCGTCTCGTGCCAGATTGCACCGCTTAATGTACTCAGCAGTGAATGGCCAGGCCGTGCGTCAACAGTGCAAACATCCCCATAGTAGACTTCTGTGGCCGGTGTCATCAAAGGCAAAGTTCCCGGAAGGAGTTCCGTACTCGAGCGCCAAAGACCAGAAACTAACTAAAAGAGATGATACATAGCTACCCCGGGGGCTTTCCCTGATATGTCAATCTGACTACTGCCCAGACGAACATCGGCCTACGGCCTCGATGATACAAACTGACTAGACCCTCACGTCGTTACTTATCAATCTGACAATCTGACAAAGTGGCGCTCGAGTAAGGTACTCCTCCCAAGTTCCCACCGAAATACTGCCAGAGCGACCCACGGGTACGTGACACAACTCTCCGTGCACGGCTGCTCCTAAAGTTGCGTCCTTGTGAGGATCCGTATATTCCCGCAGTTTGGAATATTTCATTAGGCTTACTGTAAGAAAATCTGGTCATCAGACGCATTGGGAAGTCTCTCCTTACACGTATATGTATATTTTATGTATATAACTTGTGCAACATTTTCCACGACCGAAGGGAGGCCTTACAATAGAAATCACCTTACTTCTACACAGGTTTCCTGATGTATGTGGGTTCAGTAGTATTCCTTATGGAAAATGTCACAGGTTTTATGATATGTGGGTCTAGGAGTATTACTGATGGAAAAGTTATGACATCTTCAATAGTGCAAGGATGTAAACCCCAAACTAGCGTAGGGAGTAAGAGTTTTCATTGTGTAGGATGTCGGCGCCTGAAAAGCTTTGAGTGTAAGGGGAGAAATATATGTCTAATGCTAGCGATACAAATCCCCTTGAATATTTTCAATCTGTTTCTAGCCACCAATACGAATGCCCTTTGAGAGACGAGCGTAAAGTCCGAAGGCACAATCTGGACGGCTTCCCCCCCCCCCCCTTCCCCACCCCCAACCCATCCACAACCCCCCTCACGCTTTTATAATTGCTTGGCTTAACCCCTCCCTCTCCCCCTTTCCACGGCCTTTAAAACAAATGTCAGTCATAACGCCTTGATATTCTGAAAATTTAAACGGCATTTTGCACGGGCTAATTGGTTCCTTAGAAACTACCTGATTTTTTTTAAATATAATGCATTAAAAAAAAAATACAAAAATATTAAACTACTTACTGTAACTGAAGAAAGCACCTAGGTTTTAGATTCCCTCCGCCCCCATTTATGCATTTCATAGTGAGCTCAATGCCCCCCCCCTCTCCCCACCCGACGCACTCACATACTTATGGATGACCTTTTGAATATTTTCAGTCTTAACTTCTCGCCACCCCAAACTTAAGGGTATCACAGGTTTCCGCCGCCTCCCCTTATTGTCTAATTAGTCTAATCTCAACCATGCACCACTTTTCTTCCCTATTCTTGGTGTTAAAATTTGGGGAAGTTGGAGGTGTTAGATACAGTGCCCCACAATATAGATATGTACAGAAAACAAATTTATACAATAAATTCTAAAGTATACTGTTCTTTTTGCATAACAAAACAGAGTACCAGAAATAGGGAATGATAGGAAGTTTTATAAAAACTGCATCTTATAAAAGAAAACTAAGTGATGTCTCCTCTCCCGGCTCCCTCCCCCCCCCCCTGTCTTGCCCCCCTCCCCTACCGCCTTCTTTCCCCATCCCCATAGACTAACATAAGACATACCCAATCAAAATAGATTCTTCGAATTCCTCCTCCCCCACCCCTACCGGGAAGACATGGGTAATGCCTGGCTTCCCCCCTTCTCATGATGGGTTGTTCAACTTGTGCATACCCATTAGACTTTCTTCCCCCTCTCGACCACCTGAAACAATGGGGCGAATTCGGCCTGAAAAACAAGATCACACCCACGGGGAATTGGGATAAGCCAGACAGTGGTCAGGAAGTCCGGTATTATAATGGGATGTGTGTACCACAATGTATATTGCATGAGATTGAGATGTCTTGGTTTTTCAGAACTATGTTGTAAGGAATTTGTGCTCTCGGCAATTTTCTTGAAAACAGTGTTGTATTGCGGTAATGTTTTGCATACAATCTTGGATATTCCATGACCTTCAGATTTTCTAATCAATAAATGCACAGGCCACGTGAATTTTTCAAAGCGGTAAATTTCTATAATCTTTTTGAAATATTACAAAAAAGAAAAAAAATCGACTTCAAACATTCAATTTTATGTTAAATGAAGTAAATATTGTTCACATTATTTCCGCAGTAGCTGATAGGATGAAAATCCTAGCTTGTTTCTAAATATGAGGTTTTATCACGCACCCCATAAAGAAAATCTAAATATTATGGTTTGGATGTGTTCCCTAAGATCACCTCGAACAGAAAAGAAAATGTCAGTCTTAAATCATTCCTAAATGTGCACATTCCATGTAATTTTTTTTTCGGATATTTTGTTATAAGCAGCTCTGTCATGCTTCGTTCGGCTAAGTTTTTTTTTTTTTTTTGCATTTGCATTTGCTTCCAAAAACCGACCTTGTGAAAGAACGAAAAACTCAATTCCTCACAACATTTAGATCTATCATTTTCGTATAAAAATTTAAACAATTGTGTGCTGCATTTGGAATGACAACATCGGTAATTTCTGACTGAAATCTATATTAGAACTTTCAAGCTAATAGTGCATTTTCTCCTGGGTGTGCGTAACGGAATGAGTTGTACAGCTTTGGCCCCGCCGCCTAGATCTTCAGTATTGCTGACTATGTCGGAGAACGTCACTTAAAAATTAAAAAAAGGAAGATTCGCGCAAGAGTAGTTATCTTGTCCCAGAGTTGAAGTTTGCAATTTTTTAAAATGGAAATAGTGACTTTATGTTTGAGATAACTATTAAATTTCTATTTCAAAAGCCTGAAACATTTTCAAGACGTGTAATCTAAATACCAAAAAGATTTTTTTTAACGACAAAAAATATTTAAGGTCATAAAGTCCAGTCAGTGGTCCACATTCCAACGTCCAGTACGTTCAGTATATTCATTCGAACTATTGCAAAGTTGTAGCTGTCAGAATAGTGACACGGACTATAGACTTGTGCTTTGTCGAGTCTTCTTTAGCTCGAGATTACATTTTGTCAAGTCCTTATATATATTTGTCCAGCACAAGTGTAGGTATTTACAGTACCTATAGGTCAGGGGTTCCCATCCAGTGTAAGATTATCCCCATGGAATAAATTTGATTTCGGATTTGTACTTTAGTTTTTGTTTTGTAAAAATCGGTATCTGTTCATCATCGATTGTTCCTAAGGAAATGAAATATTTGATCGTGTTATTATTAAGATTACTCGAACATATAAATGGTAAGAAAATTACTGAACAAAACAGGGCGGGGGTAAATTTACTTTCAAAAAGTTATGGGTGAACGGGACAAAAAAGATGGGAAACGCTGCTTGACATGTTATGATAGGAAACTTGGGGAGAAGGGATTCTGCTTTCTTAGTTTTTGAGACAGGGTTTTAATACGCATTGGCTGCGTGACGGTTACATTGCGTCCTGTGCGGTTTACTGACAAAAGGTCACTGTTGGAACATGAAAGGCACGCACGAATCCACGTTAAAGAGTTGGTTAAAAAAACAACAAACAAATAATGCTAAATGGAGTTACGATGTAGACACGTGTGTATCTTAAAGGTCAAAATAATGCACAAAGAAAAAGTTGTAGGTAGCAAAGCCTCGCATAAGAAACAAGACACAAAAAACGCAAAGAAAAAGGGAAGACAAATCGAGCTTTCGGTTATGAATCATCAGGGAAACAAAACAAAGAAAAAGCGAAAACATGGAAAAGTGAACGGATAAAACAATGGAAGAATAAGAAAAAAAAAACGAATTTTTTTCTGTGGTTTTTATAATGCATCTAAAACATGAGTATGTGACGAAAAATTATGAGACTTTGTGCTGTTTGTTTTTGAGGGTAAATTACGTGGCCACATCTATTTGGGCAAAATTGTCTTTAATATTTACCATTTTTCTGTGGCAAAGACGAATTTTCCTTGAAAAGATTGGAAATTTCATTTTTCTCCTCTTCTGCTGCACCTTTATTTACAGTTTAAGGCGGTAGGCGTAGTTGACATACACTGTATCATATGGCGATGGTATTATCATCTCATGGCCCTCCGCCGTATCGGCTAGTCCAGTACATATAATTGGAAATGTGTCAAAAGGGATAACACAAAGATCTTGTGGTTACTCAAAAGAGTTGAGCATTGGCATAATTTTGATCAACATTCAATTTTGTTTGTTTGTTATAGAGTGAGAGGGCACAGACCCACTCTTAAGACTTTGGCGCATTTCAAACTCTAAAATCCAGAGACCACAGTGCAAATTTTCTAATTGGTTTAAGGATTGAGAGGGCACGGATTCCCACCATCAATCTTTAGCATATTTCGGACGCTAAAATCCACAGTGTAAATGCTCCAATTGTGTTGCATTTTTATCAGTGTCCGAGCAAACAAGTACATTTGTCGTTGTGGACCTCGGTGCTGTGCTGGCTATTTACTTGCACAATATAGTAAACCATCCGGACTTCGCGCTGCTGGAAACTAACTGGTCGCCGAAGTTCGAGAAAAGTTGTGCAGGCAATGTGGGAACTTGACAATATCAGCTCGTAGAGTGAGGATTCTGGTTGTTTACTTAATTGCACAATGTAGAAAACAAACCGGTCTTTGCGTCGTTGGATACCAACTGGTCGGCGACGTTTGAGAAGTTGTGCAGGCAATGTGGGAACTGGACAATATCAGCGATTCTTGCACAATATACTAAACCATCCGAACTTTGCGCCTCTGAATTACCAATTGGTCGCCGAAGTTTGAGAAAAGTTGTGCAGGCAGTGTGGGAATCTGACAAGATCAGTATCTAAAAGTGTGGATTCTTCGTCAACTAAGTCAGTTCCTGATATTGATCCAGTCAACATGCAAAATACTCGACAGCCTTACTCAGGACGACTGGGCTGTTATCAGTAGTCGGGATAAAGGGAATGTTCTGCATAAATCATGAGCAAACAATGTACCAGCTACATTTACCGTGATTTCCCACTCACAGCTAAGCTGAATCTAAAAGGCACAAAGGTCCACACCGTGAATTATTGGGCTTTGGACATAGTGGTCAAATTTGAGAGATTAAAAGATCACAGATGGTCAAATTGGAAACGCACAAAGGTCTATACTTTGTATTGCTGGATTTGGTCTCGGTGGTCATAGTCTTGGGAAAGAGTCCTGTGGCATCTTAAAGGAATGTTATAAACATACAGAACTGTCCGGTTCTCCAAATAGTAAGAGATAAACTGCATCGCATCAGGGAGAACGGAATCCACACAAAAAGATAACCATAGATGCCGAGAAGCGGAGGGTCGCCCACGAGCTTCGAGTTCTAGATAGAACGCTACCTCGTGTGCAATTGTAGGCAATAAAAATTTTGCAGAAAGTGGTAATGACATGGCCTCGTGCGTCTGTGAACACGCGTTCATGAAAGGGATCGAAGGTGACATCGGCGACAGTCAAGAAATCAAAGTAACCCACACTTCGTCGTCGTTTCCAGACTCCCATCTCTCAAAAAGAACTTTTCGCATGGCGAGGAAAGCCTCTTCAAAAGTTCACGCAAACCCAAGCCGTACGCACGACGGTGGGTCCAAAAAATTGCATGAATAATTTGATAATAGATTGCCCCACCGCTTAAGCTCCGCGCAGCGTTCTCTACACATGTATTATAAAAACCACAGAAAAACGGTTGTGTCCCAGCGAGTTAAATATTGGCAAAAAGAAAACGTATGTACCAAAGTGTAAGAATTAATACCCAAACGAAGCAATAAATCGCAAGAAAAAAGGGAAGACAAAAAGATCTTGTTTTTGGTGGGCATAGCCATTTCAGGATGCTTTTGGTATGGTTTCAATTTGGGGGGTTATTGTAGCTTGACTTACTTTCAATGCTTGATCAATTAAAATGTCTCCAAAAAAAAAAAAAAAACCCCAAAAAACCCAAAAATGGGAAAAAGTTCAGTATAAAGTTCAGTATATTCTGTAAAGCAGGTTTTTTTTTACCGAAGAAGACTCGTCAAAGTCCCAACTTCAGTTCTGAAAAACGGAGTCATCTCACTGAATCTCATGTAATGTACATTGTGTTATACATATCCCATTGTAATATCCAGCATCTTTTGGCTTTCTGGCCTCTGTCTTATCTCAATTTTCTGTGTGTGTGTGGTCTTGGTTTTTAGGCTTAATTTGCTTTCATTGTTTCAGGTCGTCAAAGAGAGGGGTAGGGGAGGGTCTGTGAGTATGTACAAGTTCAGCAGCTCATCATGGTGGGGTTGATAGCAGGGTTATCCATTGTTTCCTGGGTAGGAGGGAAAGGGAAGGAGATCGAGAATTTTTCTATTTTGATTTGGTTTGCTTCTTATGTTTGTCTATGGCATTCTGTCTCTTCTCTACTTTCTGTCTCTCTGTTTCTCTCTCTCTCCGTCTCTCTTTCTCTCTTCTCTCTCTCTCTGTCACGTTTCTCGTTGTCTCCCCTGTCTTTCTCCCGCCTTTCTTTTTCTCCCTCGGTCTCTTTCCTCTGTCTTTCGCCTTTTCTCTCTCCCCCCAGCTCTCCCTCTTTCTTTCGCTCTTTTTTCGTTGCCTCTCGCTCTCCCACCCACCCACCCCCTGGCCCCATCCCTCTCGCCTTCTCATTTCTGTCTTCTGCTCTGTGTCTCTCGCTCTCCCTTTAGCTCTTCTTCTATCTCCCCCTCTTTCTGTCTTAGATCTTTTTCCTTTGCTCCTCCCCCCCCCCTCCCCACCCTTTCTCTCTCTCATTTGTCTTCCGCTCCATCTCTCGCTCTCCGTTCTTATCTTACTTCCCCTCTCTCTCGCACTCCTTGCCCCCCTCTAATGCAGTTTTCATAGTTCCTCCTAGCACTGCCTACTTCTGGTACCGGTACTGGAAGAGGTTGTCTTCGTTTCTTTAATATTATATGAGAAGCAGGAACCGGAAGTTAAAAGAAAAAGTGCAAAGTGAAATTCTGCAAGAGTTAATCAAGTTGGGGAAATCCTAAGTGACTTTATGAACAAATTGTCTAGTAAATAAAGTTGGATGGAGAATCAAATCTGGGATGCATTCAGCCATATGTCCCAATCCACATTAATAGTACATTTCAATCCTTTTCTGAAAAAGTGAAGATAACTTAAACCCTCCAAAGCCCGAACACGACTTAGGAATCTTTTTAACCCTAATCTACTATCGTGGGTCATATTGAAGCAGAGAGGTGGTTTAATTCTGTAATTAATCAACCACATGGGCCCGATAAGTGAAGCTTGGTTTATTCTCCTAACATATAATGAGTTGAAAGGCCATCAGGTCATTTGCTGACAAAAGTCGACCAAGGACTGACCGCTGTTTTGGTTAGATCTGACCCACACTCGTCATAATTATAGCACGCGATATACTGTTCCACCACGCAATCTACTATCGTGGTTCACCTCTGACCCATACTCGTTATGTGGCAATATAATTTTCCACATCGCTTTCTGCTATCGTGGATCACAGACCTCTGACCCAGACTCGCGTTACTATCGTGGTTCACCTCTGACCCATACTCGTTATGTAGCAATATAATTTTCCACATCGCTTTCTGCTATCGTGGATCACAGACCTCTGACCCAGACTCGCGTAACAGTTACAAAGACAATAAACTATGAAGAAAGATGCTGGATTGCCAACAATTTGTAAATTAAAACAAAAACTTCGTAGATTCACTTTTGTCTCTGTGTATGCACGCAGGTTTCTAAACACACAAGCCATTATTCATCACCGGCAGTACAATTAGAACACGGGTTCACAGAGGTTCTCTACAATTATATTTCTGGCGCCTACTTCAATGTTACGATGTTTTTCTATTATTCCTCCAGGGGCAGTCTGAACATTTTCTCACTTTGTGCCCCCGTCCTCTAGTTCCTAAATGTGGTCGTGAATTTCCTAGCTGAACTGGATCTCCTTCTTTTATTTCTTGTAAATGACACATTCCTGAATCACAGTCTGCTAGTCTCAAGATAATGTTTCTTTGCACTGGGCGCCTTCTTACTTGCCACTGGGCGCCTTCTTACTTGCCACTGGGCGCCTTCTTACTTGCAGGCAGTGTAATCTGGAGTTCGGATCGTTTCCCAGTTGATCTTAGGTCAGTGGGAAAATTTTCCCGAATGGCTGGTGCTGAGGGAACGTCTATATTATAGAACACAATCAAAGGCCATATTGTCTTCCGCTTTGGGCTGCCGATGTATGCAAATCGGTCCAGTTTGTCTATTCTCACTTTGATTTAATTGTAGCACAAAGCAATTAAAAAAAAAAAATCTGTATTGACAGTATCTTTGTGCACGATAAAAGAGGATAACATTCTTTCTTTGATCCAGACGTACGGCTAAGGAGTGAGTTCACCCATTTTTTTCATTGATCTTTTATCTCTCTCAACCTCTATCCCACCTCTTGTTTCATAATTCCCCAGACATCTGGTCCGAAAGTGAACTTGTCTTTTGGCTGGTCAAGTACTCTCACAGGCATGCACGGCAAGAAATAGCCGGCCTCTACTCCCTCAGGTTTCATCTAACCCAACGGCCACATGCTAGGGCACAATGTGACCCTCAGTACTTGAGTCCTTCATATTGGCCCCCGGTAGCGGTGTGGTCATAGGCTTGTTTGCCTAAATCACAGACGAAGAATTGAGCAAACTTCCCGGACGCAGCTTCGAAGCTGGCGGCAGCAGGCCAGTGGTTGATTGATAGGGCAGATGGCAATATACCGTCACTCTGGCCTGGATATCGTGACACAGAGCATCCACCAGTATTGGTGTTCTTTGGTTTGGGTCTTTCACCCTAGTCAGTTGGGACTGCGAGGCTGTGGAGTAGCCTACAGGCAGCCGGTCAGGCAATATGACTGTCCCTCTGGCATCCTCCTGCACCTGGATACATTTCCAGTCGTCTTGACCCTGTCTTGCCTCTTGGATAAGTTGTGTCCAGGCGAGAGAGTGAGTCTGATGTTTGCGCAGCTCTTTCTCACTAAAAACAAATTCTTTGCGCCAGTCTTAACACTCACCTCGTCTTCTTTCATCTTTGTCTCGTCTTCTTTCCTCTCAAAATTCCAACGGCGATGGGCGAGTGCGGTGGCAGCAGGTTTGGATAGACTGGAAGCTGTTAGCACAGACCTACACGTTGGTGGCTGTGGGCTATGGTCGCTTCATCGTCGATTGAAGTGGAGGCGTGGGGAGGCAGCACCCACAGTAGCTGAGCAGCCTTATTTAAGGATAGCACTGCTCACCTCAACTGAGGAAGGGGCTAGAAAAGGTGCCCTAAAGAAAGCCCACTTCACATCACCCTGACTGGTATACCGCGACCAGTGGGGATCCCTTTTTGCGGTCGAAACAAAAAGAAATTCAGCTTACTCAGGCTAGGAGCCTGGAATATACGCACACTACAGGACAACTCAAACAACCCGGAAAGACGCACTGCACTTATTGCCATTGAGCTCAGCAGGTACAACCTGGACATAGTGGCACTCAGTGAGACCAGACTCCCTGATAGTGGCCAACTCAAAGAGCTCAGTGGTGGATACACCTTCTTCTGGAAAGGCAAGGGTGCAGTCGAACCGAGACAGCATGGTGTTGGGTTTGCAATTAAAAATGACCTTGTCAGAAACTTGCAGTCCATGCCAATTGAAATAAATGACAGGCTAATGACACTCAGGATCCCAGTTGGGAAAAGCCAGTCAGCCACCCTCATTAGCGCATATGCGCCCACCATGACAAACCCAGATGAAGGCAAAGACAAGTTCTATTCTGATCTAGAATCTGTCATATGCTCTGTCCCGGCAGCTGATAAGCTGATTCTCTTGGGGGACTTCAATGCTAGGGTTGGCTCCGAAATCTCAGCGTGGCCAAATGTTTTGGGCCCTCATGGAGTTGGTTCACGCAATAACAATGGGTTGCGCTTACTTACTTTGTGCGCTGAATTTGGCCTGTTCATTACCAACACAAATTTTAGTCTCCCCGTGAGAAACAGAACGTCATGGATGCATCCCCGCTCAAAGCATTGGCATCTCATAGACTATGTCATTGTGAGGAAGACTGACAGAAAGGATGTCCTTGTAACAAAGGCGATGTGTGGTGCCGAGTGTGGAACTGACCACAGACTCATTGTTTGCAAGCTCAGACTAACATTGAGGCGCAATAGACGCCATCAAGGGAAAGCGCCACCTAAACGCCTAAATGTTTCAAAACTCTGCTCAGCTGAGAAACAGAGCGAGCTCTCATCAGAACTCTCCTCAAAATTGGATTGCGTGACTTTTGACCCTGAGAACATTGAACAGAGCTGGACTGACGTAAATACGACTGTACACTCTTGCGCCAGCAGCACTGTTGGTTTTCCTGTCCGCAAGCACCAGGACTGGTTCAATGATAATGATAATGAAATCAAAGTGCTCATCAAAGAAAAAAATAGTCTCATTCAAGCTCACTGCAGTGACCCCTCTTCCACAGCAAAAGCTGATGCACTGCGTGCATGTAAGGGTGTACTCCAGAAGAAGCTGAGGAAAATGAAAAATGACTGGCTTGAAGAGCGAGTAAGAGAAACTCAGAAATATGCCGACACAAACAACACTAGAAAGTTCTTTGAGAGCCTCCGAGCTGTGTTTGGACCATCCCGCTCTGGCACTACGCCACTTCTTGCGTCAGATGGTTCAACACGCATTGTTGAATTGAATGCCATAATTCAGCGTTGGGCAGAACATTTCGGAGGTGTGCTAAATCGGCCATCAAATATAAATACTGAGTCCATTGACCGCCTCCCTCAGACTCCTATTAATGCAGCTCTTGCCAAGCCATTCACAGCAAATGAGACCCGAACTGCCACAAATCAGATGTCCTTTAACAAATCACCAGGCGTGGATTCAATTCCTGCTGAGGTGTATGCCTTCGGTGGAGAAAAGCTTATTGAAAGGTTGACCGAGTTGTTCAATCATATGTTGAAAGCAGGGAAGCTGCCACAGGACTTCAAAGATGCTTCAATCATCCATCTGTACAAAAACAAAGGGGACAGCCAAGTCTGTGACAACCATCGGGGAATCTCTCTACTTTCAATTGCTGGCAAAATATTGGCAAGAATGCTTCTGAATCGCCTTCTTGATCACCTCTCGTCAAATGACTTGCTTCCCGAGAGCCAATGTGGCTTTCGTAAAGAGAGGGGAACGGCGGATATGATTTTTGCTGCCAGACAGATTCAGGAAAAATGCATGGAACGAAATAAAGCGCTGTATATCACATTTGTTGACCTCACAAAAGCATTTGACACAGTGTGTCGTGAAGGCCTCTGGAAAATCTTGGCGAAGTTTGGGTGTCCACCCGAATTCATCACAATAGTGCGCCAGTTTCATGATGGCATGCAAGCTGCAGTCAAAAGCAACGGCAGTGTTTCAGAGCCCTTTGCTGTCACAAATGGGGTAAAACAGGGTTGTGTCTTAGCCCCAACTCTGTTCAGCATCATGTTCTCTGCAATGCTACAAGAAGCCTTTAGCTCTCCTCCTCAAGGGCTAAGCATCAAGTACCGAACTGATGGCAGTCTATTCAACCTCAGGAGACTTCAGGCAAAAACCAAAACCAAAAGTACTCAAGTCTGTGACCTACTATTTGCTGATGATTGTGCACTTCTGGCACACGATGAGGATAGCATGCAAAACTGTGTTGATAAGTTCTCTAGTGCCTGTGACAACTTTGGCCTCACAATAAGCACAAAGAAGACGGAAGTGCTCCATCAGCCTACTCCAGACGACAAGTATCCTGTGACCCCAAATATCAAAGTCCATGACAGTCTTCTGAAGGTGTCGGAGAACTTCACCTATCTTGGCAGTACACTGTTTTCCGCGGCTCGTGTTGATACTGAAATTCTCTCAAGAATCAGCAAAGCCAGCTCTGCATTTGGCAGGCTTCGAAAGAGAGTATGGGATGTCGCCGGCATTCGCACAGACACTAAGCTGAAAGTGTACAATGCTGTGGTCCTTCCCACCCTACTCTATGGGGCTGAAACCTGGACAGTGTACCAATCGCATGCCAGAAAGCTAAATCACTTTCATGTGGCCTGCCTTAGAAAGATCCTAAGGATCAAATGGCAGGATAAAATTCCAGACACTGAGGTCCTCAATCGTGCCAAGGAATTGAGCATCTTCTGCCACCTGAAAAAAATTCAGCAGGACATGTTGTCAGAATGCCCGACTCCAGACTCCCTAAGCAAATCTTCTTCCCTGAGCTCTCCAATGGAACGAGGAATGTTGGGGCCCCAAAGAGACGTTACAAAGACACTCTCAAGCAATCACTGAAGGCCTTTGCCATTGATGTGAGTGAGTGGGAAAAGCTCTCGCTTGATCGTGCAAATTGGAGGGCGGCCCTTACCAGAGGCAGCAAAGCATGGGAAGCTGACAGAGTCCAGCAGGCTATCAAAAAAAGAGAACGGCGCAAGAAAAGGCCCAGTGGTACTGAACCAACGGAGCACTCTTGTCATTTATGCGGAAGGGTCTGCAGGGCAAAAATAGGACTTATCAGTCACATGAGAAGCCATAAGTCATGAAAGAACAGTCTTTCCATTCTGTCCTCTGTGTCCTTTAGTTCTCTTTATTGTCCATGTGTTGAAATTCTCAACAATTTCTGTTCTTTATTCCTCTGGTGTTGTTAAGGTCATCATCATACCTGATGGACGAACTATTATTATTATTATTACTCCCTCTATTCCTTCAGCCTGCCTGTCTTGTCCAGTTGTATAACACTGTGCACTCACTTGCTTCCCAATTCAAGCGTAGGGCTTCAACTCCAATGTCGCACACCTTTACGTCTTTGATAGTGCCTTTACGTCATTCATAGTGCCTTTACGTCGTTCACAGTGCCTCTACGTCATTCATAGCGCCTTTACGTCATTCATAGTGCCTTTACATTCACTGCCCTGCCTAACATTTTCTTCCTCTTCACCTAACTCCTTCTCCTTCCTCGATAGAGTATTGGAAACGTGACGTAAGCTATAGTAAATAAAATAAAATAAAAACACGGATAATTGTTTTGTTGGCAGCAAATGAGCGAGTTGACTACTAAAAAGAACAAAGTACCATAAGAGTAAGAGAATACATAATGTACAAAGTGAGGAACAGTAATTTAACGATCACAATGGATGTGTTGTATAGTAATAGTAGAAATGATGAGTGTGGTAAAAGTAGTAATAAGAAGTTGCATTTATTTAAAATCTGGGCGAGAATTGATAGCTAACGTCTATAGGGAAGAAATTCATTTTAACATTATATTTTTCGTCTGAGTTGGCTTGTAACACACGTCTAAAGGTGCATATTAAACGCTATGAAAACCAAGATTTTAAAAGATGCACTTCTTCGTATCATAGCGTGGTTATATAATGCTATGGCAGAGCTGGATCTGTCGGATCAACAATGTTGCAGACTAAGAAAATTTATTTTTGCTTTACTCCAAGTGTGGATCAGAGGTGACCCACGACACCAGATTAGGAAGATTCGTTATTTTTTTTACTCTATTCTGAATCTGGGTCATGAGCGACCCAAGATAGTAGAATGCGTGCACAGGAACTAGCGACAGTCGATTATTGTTAAACAAGGAGCATCTTGCAGTGCCACATACTTTACTCATGTCAAAATGAATTTCAACATGCATAAAGGTGCATGGAAAAATATTGAATCCGAGTTACAATGGATTTTGAGGAATATTACAAAATTTGCGTGCATTCCACTCCTGGGACATAGACTTCATGTTGAAATCTCAGAAAAAAAAAGTCACAGATGTCTTCAGATCTGAAACCATCATCAGCCCCTGATATCGGTCCAAATAGAGATTGATTGACACGATACATGTGTGTAATCCTCTGCCCACCAGGATCTCTGCAGTGTGGGGAATGTTATTCTGAAGAAATACTAACCTGCACGGATATTATCGTGTAGGTCTATTGTCTTGTCTGAATATTATTATTCTGTAGGAATACTGATTTATTGGAATATTATTATACTGTTGGACACTATCATGTAGAAATATCTTTAATAATATCTTGTGGGAGTATACTGTAGGAATAATTATCCTAATAGGTGGCCTTGCATCATGTGTACATAAATTCACATACCATATCATTCTGACAGAACAGTAAACGCACTTTTTTCCCCCCATGGAGAGACCTCATTTTATTTCATTTCATATTTTATAATAATTATGCATTATCGACCAGTTCTTATGCCATTTCAATTTTTCGATGTTTTTCTCTTCTTTCTGTGACCAATGGCGCCATCAACGCTCCTTTCCTGCAAATCATATCATCGGAGGACTCAAATTTGGACCCGAATGAAGATGCGAGTGATGATGTGAAAATAACTGGGAATCAGCGAGAGTACGCACTTGGCATACACATGCGACGTTTTGACAAACATACAGGTCGGTGGAATGTCAGGTATGTTTATTTTGTAGTGACGACAAACCTCAGCTCAGGGGTTCCCAACCTATACTTTTCATTTAAATTAATTTTCAAAAGATATGAAAAGTTTGATCATAAATAAGTGAAATAACAGTGTGTACTTTTAAGTCTCTAGCGCCAAGGGTACCATAATATTTGCAGACATAAAACAATTATCCAATGATTTTTTAATATTTTTTTTTTTGCAAAGACGATTTCAAATTTATTGAGCAATGAAGTTTTTGTGATTAAGATTGATGTTTTTGCATTTATCTGAGTAGTTTAAAATGGCATTGCCCGTTGCAGTAGTTTTAGATAAGCCAGTTCTTTGTCTGAGCGGTAGAGGGTTAACATAACGCTACAAGCAGTACATGTATTTTAAAATGCCCACCTTTTTCGATTGCTTTAGAGGTATATGTGTAAACTCGAATGGCTGAACAAAACAGCGTGGAGGTAAATTTACTTTCGAAAAGTTGCCAGTGATAAATAACGAGTAAAAAAGTTACGAGCCTCTGACTTCTCTGTTGTTTCTCTGCTACTTGTTAAAGTGGACTCGGTGAAAATAATTCAGTGTGTTATTGGCCCTGGGCGCATCCACAGGTTCAGAAATTTATTCGATTAAAGAAATGTTTTATTTTAATTTAGCTTCCCTACCAACAGTTGTAAAGATATAAATTAGTCTACCATGTGCTTTGTTTTTTTTTTGTTTTATTTGGTCATTGTAATTTCCTATGTTTTGGTCTATAATTCACCGCCCATCTCATGCACTGGCGAATCGATTTTTTTTTTAGTCAGACATGTTATCATTGCTCAAGATAAGAATTCTATTCTTACAAAGTGACGTACCGTATCGACATCTTTAACACGTTTGAAGTTGTAAGCTGGGTCCTTCTTGCCACATCCACAAATAATTACAAAAGTGACCAAAAACTTATGAGGTCCCCTGTAAAATGAGAAAATTGGTGTCTCGCCAGTACATGAGATAGACATTGAATTAATTGGAATGCCCCATATGCTAAATTCACATCTCAAACCGTGACCTCTTAAATAAATTTCTAGTGGGTAGTAAAAATTGCTTTTTACTTTTCATCATATCTCACTACATGTAATTGTTGTTTAATCTGAAGGAGCTTGCTTTTCTAAGAATTTTGATGCCAAGTTTATTATTCTGGCTCAGAGGCTTTGAAAGTTGTGGCATTTTCAAAAGTGTGAAATCTAATTTGCGGTCTTTTGCAAATTTCACGATAGTGCAACTTTGACGGCCCATAAAATGGTTTATTGAGTAATGGCATTGGAAATTCTGTTTCCATGGCAAGGGGATGTACATTACGTCCAATTTGTTTTTCTCTCTCTCGCGCCCTCCTTGCCCCCCCCCCTCTAATACAGTTTTTACAGTTCCTCCTAGCACTGCCTACTTCTGGTACCGGTACCGTAAGCGGTTGTCTTTGTTTCTTTAATATTATGAGGATCAGGAACCGGAAGTTAAAACAAAAACTGCAACAAGTTGAATTCTGCACAAGAGTTAATCATGTTGGAGAAATCCTGGGTGACTTTATGAAAAAATTGTCTAGTAAATTAAGTTGGATGGGGAATCAAATCTCTGATGCATTCAGTCATATGTCCCAATCCACATTCATACATTTCAAGCCTTTTCTGAATAAAGGTAGGTTTCCATGTGTACGTAATTCGTAATGCGCGATGCGTGATGCGTAAACAACGTTTACATGGAAATTTAACTAAAGTGTATCCATGTGTGCGTGATGCGTGATGCGTTGTGCGTATTCGAACGATCGAGCCATCGTTCGAATACGCATCACGCAGCTATACGGACATCGGAAGCTAGAAATTCCAGCCAGATTTCCCAAAAATACATGTTTCTTTCTGCACGTGTGTTTTCGACAAGCTGTCGCCCAAGACCCACTATACCAAGACGGTGCAATCGATCGTTAAATACAAAGATGAAGAGTTCCGCCTCGTGCGTTGTCTGCTAGACTGACCCAGAGCATAGGTGTGCCCAGTCATGGCTCGGCTAGCAAAGATTTAATGGTGGCATGAAGTAAACAGTGATATTTTCTTTGTCCCATTGGATGAGATGAGCTTATATGCCAACTTTGAATGGAGTTCTTACATATTAAAACCAAAAAGGAGCTGTACCTGTACATCTTCTAATCTTATGAAAAGGTGTAGGGATAACCAAGGTAGCAGGACAAGAGGAACGAAGTAGGAAAAGAGACCAGATGGGCCATTATTTAAATGATTAAAGCAAATAAATGGGTATAAAACACAAACTTTGAATGAAGTTCTTATATAATTATATCAGACCAGAGTGGAAATTTACGTCTAATTTTCTGAAAAAGTGTAGAAATAACCAGGGTGGCAGAAAACGGTTAATAAAGTAAGAAAAGTGACCAGATGGGCTATTGAAAAAAAATCAAAAAAAAAAAATCACCAAAATCCTGCAGCAGTATTCTGATGATAATGAACGTTGAAAAAATGTTACTCATGTTGCAGCTTCTTCAGTTTTCCAACTTTCTTTCCCGAAATTTTCTGTTTTGGGGCACTATTTCTGATTGAATTTCTATTGCTTGAAGATTAATAAGTAAAAAGTCTAGACAAGCAAGGAGCCATAGCTCTATGAATACCAAACTGTGGTGTGCTCAGAACCAAAAAGGACAAACTGACGGATCACGAACATAATATATACACGCACACATGGACAAGGGCAATACGTATTACGCATCACGCATTGCGCATTACGCATTACGTACACATGGAAACCTTGCTTAAGTGAAGATAACATAAACCCTCCAAAGCCCGAAGTGACATACTATATAAAACACGACTTAGAAAATCTTTTTAACCCTAATCTACTATCGGGGGGGGGGGGGTCTCATCGACCCAGAGAGGTGGTTTTAATTCTGTAATTAATGAACCACATGAGCCCGATAACTGAAGCTTGGTTTATTCTCCTAATATGTAATGAGTTGAAAGGTCATCAGGTCATTTGCAGACAAAAGTCAATAGGGAACTGATAGCTGTTTTAGTTTACATGCATTGTACTATCGTGGGTTAGATCTGACCCAGACTCGTCATACAGCACGCGATATACTGTTCCACCACGCCATCTACTACCATGGGTCACCTCTGACCCACACGTTATACAGCAATATAATTTTTCACATCGCTTTCTGCTATCGTGGGTCGCGGTCCTCTGACCCAGACTCGCGCAACCGTAACAAACAAACTATGAAGAAAGATGCTGTATTGCAACAATTTGTAAATTAAAGCATAAGAAATTTTTAGATTCCCTTTTGTCTGTGTATGACGTAAGTTTTTAAGCACACAAAGCCATTATTCATCATCGGCAGTACAGTAAGAACCCGTGGGTTCACAGAGGTTCTCTACAATTATATTTCTGGCGCCTATTTCAATGTTACGATGTTTTTCTATCATTCCTCCAGGGGCAGTCTGAACATTTTCTCCCTCTGTGCCCCGTCCTCTTGTTCCTAAATGTGGTCGTGAATTTCCTAGCTGAACTGGCTCTCCTTCCTTTGTCTTAGTAAATGGCATATTCCTGAATCACAATTTGCGAGTCTCGAGATAATGTTTCTTTGCACCGTGCGCCTTTTTACTTGCAGGCAGTGTAATCTGGAGTTCGGATCGTTTCCCAGTTGATCTTAGGTCAGTTTGAAAAATTTCCGGAATGGTTGATGCTGAGGCAAAGTCTAGTAATTATATGATAGAACACAATCAAAGGCCATATTGTCTTCCGCTTTGGGCTGGCAGTGTGTGCAAGTCGGTCCAGTTTGTCCATTCTCACTTTGATTTAATTGTAGCACAAAGCAATATCCGATTTCCAATTTTTTTTTCTTATCTGTAATGACAGCACCTTTGTGCACGATAATAGAGGATAACATTAATTCTCTGATCCAGACTTCCTATGGACAACTGGAATAACTGTCTGGCCATTGAACCATGGACCAAACCTATCAAAATGTGCACCGATCTTTCTCTCCCATACCCCGCCGCCCCTTGTACCCTCTTCCTGATCAGTTAAGTTCACCCAATTTTGTCATTAATCTTTCATCTTCCTCAGCCTCTATCCCACCTCTTTTTCATATATTCGCCAGTCATCTGGTCAGAAAGTGAATCTATCTTTTGGCTGGTCAAGTACTCTCACTGGCATGCACGGCAAGAAATAGCCGGCCTCTACAACCTCCACTCTTCCAGCCTGCCTGTCTTGTCCAGTTGTTTAACATTATGCACTCGCTTTCTTCCCAATTCAAGCTTAGTGCTTCAACCCCAATGTCGCACACCTTCACCGTCATTCACAGTGCCTTTACATTCACTGCCTGACATTTTCTTCCCCTCCACCTTTCCCCTTCTCTTTCCTCGATAGAGTGTTGGTAATGTGACGTTTGCTAAAGTAAATAACATAAAATAAAACAGAACAAAAAATATTGTTTTGCTCGCAGCAAATGAGCAACTTGACCACTAAAAAGAACATTATAAAGTACGATAACAGTAAGAGAGGACATGATGTACAAAGTGAGTAACAATAATTCAACAATCACAATGGTAGTGTTGTATAGTAATTGTAGAAATGATAATGATTGTGATAAAAGTAGTAAGAAATTTCATTTATTTATAGAGGCTGGGCGAGAATTCAAAGCTATACCTGTAGGGCAGAAATTCATTTTGTTATATTTCTCTTCTAAGTTGGCTTGCTTTAGATTTTGACGATAATAGGTAGCACACGTCTAAACGTGTTATGAAAACCAAGATTTTAAATGATACTCTTGCTCATATCATAGCGTGCTTATATAATGCTATGGCAGAGCTGGATACGTCGGATCCACAATCACAGATTAAGAAAATTTATTATTTTTGCTTTACTCCAAGTGTGGATCAGGCTGACCGACACTAGAAGGGGAAGATCCGTTATTTTTTTACTATAATTATTGTGAATCTGGGTCATGAGCGACCCACGATAGTAGAATGTGTGCATAGGAACTAGCGACAGTCGATTAGTGTTAAACAATGAGCATCTTGCAGTGCCACATACTTTACTCATGTCAAAATGAATTTCAACATGCATGAAGGTGCATGAAAGAATATTGAATCCGAGTTACAATGGATTTTGAGGAATACATGTATTACAAAATTTGCGTGCATTCCACACCTGGGACATAGACTTCATGTTGAAATCCCAGAATGAAAAAAAAAATTGCCACAGATGTCTTCAGATCTGAAATCATCATCAGCCCCTGATATCGCTCCAAATAGTGATTGATTCACACGATACATGTGTATAATCCTCTGTCCACCGGGATCTCTGCAGTGTGGGGAATGTTATTTTGAAGAAATACTAACCTGCAGGGATATCATATCGACATCTTTAACACACTAGCTGATTTGCCCGGCCCTGCCCGGGAAAAATCGATTTATTAGTTTCAGTTCTGGGTGATTATTATGGACCTGTTTCATTTTGCCTGTTCCTTTAGCTTTATTTTATTTTTGTTTGTTTGTTTTTAGATAAGTTTTACTGCTCTCCCTTTGCGCGTTGACATCCTGCGCATCCCGTCAGCATCCGTCAAATGGCAATGATTTGCACACGGGTTAGTTTGTTTGTTAGTGAACACATCGCAGGAAGTGATAACGTCATGTATAGGCGGAAGTGGGCTATTATTAGAAACATACACCAATATCTTATTGATCGTAAATTTCGGATCAAACGCTCTCGTGAATTTAGTCTTTAATTATAACCGCATTTACCGATTAACTCAGAAATAACAAACACTTTTGTTTGTGTATAGCGATAGGAACAATGTTCGCTATCCCATAATTCTTTGTGCCAAATTTCAGGTCGGTGCGTTGTGTAGTTTCCGAGTCCATAGGACTATTAGGGGTTTTGTTGTAGCTTTATTATATAGATTTGAAGTTGTAAGCAAGGCCGTCCTTGCCACATCCACAAATAATTACAAAAATGACCCAAACTTTGAGGTCCCATGTAATTGTTGTTTAATCTGATGGAGCTTGCTTTTCTTAGAATTTTGATATCAAGATTAATCTGGTTTAGAGGCTTTGAAAGTTGTGGCATTTTCAAAAGTGAAAAAATATCTAATTTGCTGCCTTTCGCAAATTGCACGACAGTACAACTTTGACCGCCCATAAAATAATGGTTTATTGAGTGATGGCAAGGGGGTGTACATTAAGCTCAATTTTTCCGAGGGGTACAAAATTATAGCATACATGTACATACATCTCATTTCCCCCCCTTTTTTTAGTCAACAAATTACAACCGACGTCATTTTTTGTGAACTCTAACAAGGGAGACGTAGATATTTTTTTTTGAATTGAAAAGGTCAACCGTGTAGCCTTTGACTTGGCACTGAGTGTCGGACAAAGGTGACGAAATCAAACATTGGGTGGGTCTATAAAAGCAGTCGGCGCTTCGCAACGAAACATGCCTTATGACTCATTTTGGCATACCCTACATGTAATGCAAAGGCTGAGGTTTGTGTACAGTTTTGATTCTGATCTATGTTTCCCCCAGTTTCTCGGTCAACAAACTTTTCAACAAAGGATTTTAAAAGGAATTTCAACTTGAAACACGATGAAAAATACGTTGAATTAAACCTTATTTATCGGGCTCTGAGCATTTTCAAACACGTGCGCTAGATCGACGCGACCATCTGCGGTCCTTTGTTTTTTTTTGGGGGGGGGGGGGTCAAATCGGTACGTGGAGGTTCAGGACGAAAACGGCAAGACTGTCTTGTTCAAGCACTAAAAGTACACAGCTGCACACATTAAACAATATAAAAGATAGTACATTTGGACAGAGGAAGAACTGAACTCAAATCTGATGTCAGGTGCGTGCTTTTTAAATACAGCAGTAGTAGCCTTGTAGTGCTGGCCTAAAATTATGCCAAAACGGTATTTTTCGCCCTTTAACGGGCAGTTTGGACTACTTAGTTCTAGGTGTGACATCTATTGTAAATGGCAGATAATAGGCCCGTCTCTCTCTACCCCTCCCCCCCCCCCCCGTAAACCTGTGCCTAAATTAAATGCATCTTTATTCTTTTTCATGTCCGCAAGCTAATTGCTGTCAGAGATCTACGAATGACCACCATGGACCGATGACCCTAATTGTACCCAGTAAGACACCATGGACTGCATCTACCAGAGACTACTGGCTGTGCTTCATTGCTGCAACATTTTCACTTGAATTAAATTTTTATTTCCACTTTTTGGGGCCATCCATAAAGTAGGCTACGTACGCTTGCCATTCTGACCCCCGCCCCGCTTCTTGTACGCTTTTCATACACTCGACTTCAACCCCCCTCCTCCCGCCCCGAAAAAAAACTTTGCTTTGTACGACAGTACACGTCCACTATAGAAAGCTAAATGTCGATGATTAGATCATGTTTGAAACTTTTTTAATGACACTTAGCATGAACTATTTGTTTCATTAAAGACGTGGTTTTAAAAATACAATTTCATTTTCTGAAAGACGGTGAATAAAACAAATTGTTGCTACATAACTGAAAAGCGTTATACGCCTCCACCACAACTCCTCCCTCTCCCCGACATACGCTCTTCCTACGCTTGAGGCACCCCCACCCCCCCCCCCTCACCCCTCATCCAAAAGTAAAGAAACTTTCCGGTTCCGAACTTACAATTTTATGGATGTCCCCCACGAGTACTGACGTTCACATTGCTTCATTTTCACTTGAATTAAAAAAATTTTTCATACTGATCGATGGTGTACTGGTGCAGGCTCAACAAAAGCCTACCCAGTGAGCATGTTTTCCGACATGCCATGTGAAGAGTTGGTTGCTCCCCCCCCCCCTCCCCCCCCCTCGTACTTGTTTCCGTCTTTGTGGTTTCTTTTTCTTTTGTACTTTTATTTGGAAGTGAAAAGTTGAAAATCTATAGACCCCACATGATTATCGATGCTATCGGCGTGGTCTCGTGGACTACGATTAGCTTTGGCGCGATTCGGTGTCTCGGTGTCGTCTCGGATAGTTTTGTCTATGGATTTTCAGCTTACCTTGTTACCAACACCAGTACTCCAAAATGATTTTTCAAAATGGACATTGCCAAGAACTGTAACAAGTTTCATTGAATAGATATAGATTTTCAAAATTAAGGAAGTTGTGCGATTTTGAATTTTCAGTTCCAACTCCTTTCGTGGTATGGCCAGAAACCATTTCTCTGAGCTTTAATTTGTGAAAGTGAGCTGTGATTTGTGAAACATCACAAGACACTCAAACTTTGAGCAAAACAAAGCTCAGTAAACTACTGTATATTAAATCTAGATCTGGGCCTGTCGTTGCCACGGTGTTAACTTCTCTCCACAAAGTCGTAATATTTACAGCTCACCAAAATGGTTTCTGGCACATTGCAAAATGAGCTCTAATTACCGAAAATTAAAAAAAACAAACTTTTTAATATTGAAGATATGTTTTGTGTCATAAGGTTCAAAATGTTTTATGCAATGAAACACTTTTTTTTTTAGGAATCCCCATTCTGAAAATTAGTTTGGAGTACCTATTTGTCCTTTTAGGTTACGTGTGCTTAAAGCGGGCTATACACTACATAGTTAAAGAACTGTACGCAGCCTGTGGATGGCCCCTCGACAAGCCATGCGTCGAATACGGCCTCGGGTGACCTTGTACTTCCACGGGAGGCATTCAGTTCAAAATCAGAACAAAACGTCAGAGGCCTGTCGACGGCCTCCTGAATTGAGGCCACGCCAGAAATTTAATAGTCGGCCTCGGACTAAGACAAGATATGACTTTATTACCCTGTTTCCAGGAAATTTGTTGTCACAGCTTTCAGCAACAGTACAACAGCAAATACAATATAAGACGTCTTTAACACACACGCACATTGCTCACACATTACCAAGTAAGAACACACAAAAACCAGACTAAGAACAATCCATTAGGAAAAAATAACAGCATATACCACATCAGGAAACACTGCTACTTCGAATTGCGGATGGCAAAAAAGATCGTCTATAGCGCTCTGTTTTTACAGTATTCGTCCACTTCTAGTTGCTCAAAATGTATAACAGTCAAAAATAGGTAAATATGACTCTAGAATCTTCAACAGCATCACAGTAAAATGTTAGTGCGATTTGATAGTGATACCAAACATTATAATAATGAATGTATTACTACTTTATTATCCGACGAGGAAAAAAAAAGGGGGGGGGGGCGCGATGCGTGTAGTGTGTTCGCATAGTCAAAATGGAAAAATTTCCACCCAAAACTACTCGACCAGACAGCAAGGGAAGGAGGGATAAATTTCAATGTTGCATGATTGCATCATATCTATTTATAGACTGACAAGGGTGAATAAAGTGGTATTTGAAGTTCATGCGTTGTAACAGTCTTATTCTGTGCAATTATCATTCAGTTCGTAGATAAAACAAAACTACGCCTACTATGCGAACACGCGCATAATAAAAGTAGTACAGTAGAGGTGGTGGTAGTAATATCATTTGGTATCAAATCGCACTAACGTTTAATGCTTTTGAAGTTTGTCATATTTACATATTTTTGACTGTTAGGGAGAGAAAGCTTGACGCGCGAGAGTGCAAGCGCCTTTTACCCGTTTTAAGTATGCCACTAGAGTGCTCATCCCTGGCCGATCGAGTTTTCACTCGTGACGGCAATGGCGAATATGGCACTCAGTATTTTTAAGTTGTTTAACGTCCCCCATAAAGGCATATCTGGGAGGTAGCGGGATCTGAGGTGTTTAGTCCTTGGCACTCCGCCAGGATGTGCTCGACTGTCTCCTGCGGGGACCCGCAGTGCCGGCATACTGGCTCACGGAGTGGGTTGAAACGGTTTAGATGTGCGTTCAACTGGACATGTCCCGTCCTCATACGCTGTATAATAGTCGCGTATTTACGCTCTAGTGTCAAAATCGGGTCTTTGATGTCTGGTTTGGTTTGGTTATGATACACCCTACGTCCTTTATCCGAGTTTGCCCATTGATCTAGCCATTTCCTGCGTCCGTGAGCGCTGATTCTAGCTCGGGCTGCTGGGTATAAGACATGGGGTGCTTTGGCTGTTCGCCTCTGGTCCCCTGTTTCGCTAGGCTATCTGCAACCTCGTTGCCCCTGATTCCTATGTGCGCGGGGATCCACTGGAGGTGGACCTCGACACCGTATCCACTTATGATCTGGTGGCAGATATGTCTGATTTTGTCTGCGCCATGTGCCTCGAGCTTGTGGTTGAGCGATTGGACGGCCATCAATGTGGCCTATGAGTCTGTGAACACATCTTCTGGCGATACTGTTCCGTTTTCAAAGCCGTTGAAAACCGTAGTCCGTGTCATCCAAATCGCTGTCGCCTCAGCGTCGAAGTTGGAGCCATTCGCCCCACACGGCCCATAGATCTTTTCGGTGTCGGTGCCGTCAGAGTAGTAGATTATTGCTCCGTACCCCGCATTCGTAGTCGCCTGTACTGCCGAGCCGTCAGTATATGCCTTAATCATGTGTGCTGGGTACGAATCAATAGTTTCGCCAGCAGCCGTTTTCAGAATCGTGGGATTGACCTCCTTAGTCATGTTTGTGTCTAGTAGCGTGGTTTTGACCACTGGGGGTTTCAGGGAGGCGTGAGGTGGCTCTTTCGTCCATAACCGAAGGGGCATTCTGTCTCGTTCTAGCCCATACTCCTCAGTTAGTCGTTTGGCTTCGCCCAGGAACTTCTTCTTCTGAAGTATTCTCGGTGGCGGGTCGGTTTCGATCGCCTCCGGCGCCGGATAGTCCGGCTCGAGCCTTTTTAACCTCTCGTACTGCTGTAGTACGCTTCCTTCCCTTCTGGTTGCCAGTGGTTCCACATTGGTCATGATTTCGAGAGCATTCGTGGGAGTGGTTTTGAGGCAGCCTATTATGAGTCTCATGGCGCTGTTCTGGACTCGGTCCAGCGCCGACAGCGTTCGGTCGCTGGTCATTGGCTGCAGTGGCAGGCTATACTCTAGGCCTGCTCGGACGTAGGCTAGATATAGCTGTCCGAGAACCTTCCCAGTGGCACCCCAGTTGGTACTGGCGAGCGTTTTTAACTGTTAATCGCCTCCTAGCCTCAGACTCAAGCTTGTTGACGTGCGTCTGCAAGTTGAGCTTGTTGACGTGCGTCTGCAAGTTGAGCCTGCTGTCAAGTTCAACTCCCAGGTATCGTGGTGCGCTTTCCCTTTTGAGTGTCTGGCCATTGATCTTAAGAGTGATGGTGGCTTTCTGGGCGTGTTTGCCGTTGGTGAAGAGTTGATAAACGGTCTTATCGACGTTTATCTCCATCTTCCACAATCGGCAGTAGCAGGCAAGCGTCGCGAGGTCCCGGTTAAGGTCTCGCTGTAGCCATTGGACATGCTTTCCTGTCATCCAGATTACCATATCATCGGCATACATCGCTTTTTCGCATCTCAGGTGTTGGGTAAAGTCGCTGGTGTAAGCTGCAAACAGCGTGCAGCTTAACGCTGAACCTTGCGGCAGGCCATTCTCCATGGTGAGTTGGCTTGAGGTCTGTCCGTTCACTCTGGTACGGACTGTTCGATTGTGAAGGAAATCTTTTACCCATGCATACAAGTTTCCTTTGACCTCCGCCTTGAGTAGTTTAAGGAGTAGCCCACATTTACACACCTTATCGTACGCTTGTTTGAGATCGACGAATACGGCGATAGTATGCTCCCGCCTATGGAAACCATTATTGACCGCTTGGGTCAATCGGATAAGCTGGTCCATCGTCTGCCTGCCACTACGGAAGCCCGCCTGGTGTCTGTCTAGAAGACCGCGCTCTTCTAGATACCAGGTCAGCCGGTAGTTAACCATCCTCTCCCCTACTTTGCAGATGCAAGAGGTAAGGGAGATTGGCCTGTAATGTGATGGTTCGGTACCATTGTAACAAATGCCAGACTGGAATATGTACTTATTATGACAGGACAACCATCACAAACGACCAAGTATAACACTTAACCAAACAGGCTCACACATTTATTATAACATTAATATATATACGTTCAATTACATACGGTACATTATTCAATTCAACTACAATTCAAGGGTCATTCTTCCATACAGTCGCCCTATCTCCGGTTCCACAACCGTACAGCCCGTGCTTTACAACATAAATTTCCAGGCCCTTACTGACCCTACATCACCACTCTATATAAGTCGTAATACAGACTATCAAGTACATAACTTAGACCTATGGTCAGCCCAATCCCCTAGATCCAGGCTGCCACTGCTGCTGGGCTGCCTGTCGGCCTTACGCCCTTGTCTGCACGGCTGCACGGCCTGTGTCCGTCCACCGCGGGTGGCCTCACTGCCCAACCCCGGCACCAGTCATCACTGGAAAAACACTCTCACAGTCTTCCGACTGTTCTCCTTAGGTTCGCCCTCTGGGCTCTCTCTTGCGTCCGTTCCCTTAGGACTCTCTGTGTGCAGTGATTTGTAAATACACAGATCTCGCCTCGTCCAATCCCCAACTCACAACATTCCACGCTTTCCATTGTCTGTCTGCCGTGAGTTAATCTCACTATACCCCCTTCTCCCCGTAATTATTGATCCTCGCTCACTCGCTCGCGACATCATCCCCCACCCCAAAAAAATTAATGCAATTAATTTCAAAATCGCATCAAGATAAATGTCAACGAGTGAGAGTGAGCGACATTTACGCAAAAATGACCTACTCATGCCCATAGCACATATGGTACCGAAATCGGGGGAAAACATGGCGATCCATTTGCCCTGCACTATGCATATATATCACATCATCAATACCTAACTAATACAGAATCAACATCAGTCAACCTATCAACCATTCTTCATATAATATTTATAATGTCAATATTTTAAGATCGACGAATCGTTCACACAGATCACTGTCAGTGTTCATATGTTTCCCAATTTTCAATGACATCACGTTTTCAATCGTGCACAATTTGCGACTCTTCGTTGTTCTTTCTGTGCGTCGAATGTTCCTGTCCTCCGATGGGCAAGCGCCTGAAATTTCCATCTAGGCTCGACTAAGGTAGTCGGCGATATGATTAATGGTTCCTGGAATCGGTTGGATGACGAACGTATACGGCTGTAAAGCCAATGCCCACCTAGATAAGCGAGGGCTCGACGAACGATTCCTAGATAAAAACGTTAGTGGTTTGTGGTCTGTCTGGATGCAGAATTCTCGTCCCATCAAATAACGTCCTAATTTCTGGATGGACCACACAATGGCAAGACACTCCCGCTCTATTACAGAATATTTCCTTTCTCTCTGTAATAATTTACGACTGACATAGCATACAGGATGGAAACATTCATTCTTCTCCTGTAGAAGACAAGCGCCGACACCAGAGTCCGATGCATCCGTTCTGAGGATAAATTTAGATCGAAAATCTGGCAATATCAGAATAGGTGACGATGACAATGCCGTCACTAATTCATTAAATGCTGTCTGACATTCAGACGTCCACTGGACCTTATCGGGCTGTCCCTTCTTAGTAAGGTCAGTAAGAGGAGATGACAAAGAGGAAAAGTTCGGAATGAACTTCCTGTAATAATTTAGAACTCCCACTAAGCTTCTCACTTGTTTCTTTGTCTTAGGGATTTGCAACCCTTCCAATTTATCAATTTTTGTTATCTCAGGTCTCTGAATACCTCTACCCACGAGATGTCCTAAGAATACTATTTCTGGACATGCCAAATACATCTTTGCGGGTTTAGCAGTTAAACCAAAATGACGCCATCGTTTAAAAATTACTGTTAGTGTCTGAATATGTTCAGACCATGACGACGTGTGACACGCTATATCGTCAAAGAATGACACGACATTAGGTATGTCCTTCAACACAAGTCTCATTAATCTTGCAAACGTAGCTGGCGCGTTTACCAACCCAAATGGCATAACCTTAAACTGAAACAATCCTATGGGCGTTTGAAAAGCCGTGTATTTAGATTCCTCAGCAAGAGGAATTTCCCAATACCCTTTTGTTAAATCTATCTTCGAGAACCACGTCGAACCAGCCAATGAAGCTATTAATTCCTCTTGGAATGGTATAGGCTCCCTATCACCTACAGTAATAGTGTTAAGTCTCCGAAGATCAATACAGAACCGCACCGATCCATCAGGTTTTTTTACGAGGACGATGGGTGATGAGTATGGCGATGTTGACGGTTCTATCACGTCCAACTTCTCTGGAAGCAAAAGGTAACGGATAAGGTTTAAGACACACTGGCTTATCCGTAGTCAACTTTATCTGGTGCTGGATCACCGCAGTACGACCCGGCAAATCTCTGGTCTCTCATAAAATCTCTGCAGCATATTAACATGAAAAACTTTAACAGATCCCTCAATCTGAATAGCATAATCTACCTTCGAAACGACTCGCTCAATAGTATACGGACCTTTGCATGTCATTAATAATTTATTATGATCAGTAGGTAATAATAACAAAACCTTGTCCCCTGGTTTAAAAATTCGCAGTTTGGAACCTCTATCTCTATATGTCTTCGCTCTCTTCGAAGCGATACTAGAAGCTTCTTCCGCAATAGTACGCGCTGAAGATAATCTCTGCCTTAAATCGACAAGGTACTGAAACACTGAAATTTGCTCATCGTCTCCCGATGATGGCGACGTCATCATGTCCCGAAGAACATCAGTTGGACCCCTAGGACTACGACCATACAGCATCTCAAACGGAGAGAATCCTGTTGACTCCTGACGTACCTCCCTATACGCAAATAATACTGCAGGGATATACCTATCCCAATCTTTAGGGCGATCAGCGGCTACCTTACGCAACATCGACTTTAGCGTCGAGTTAAGTCTCTCGCACATGCCATTAGCCTGCGGGTGATATGGAGTGGTAGTGATGGGTTATGCTAAACAAGCGAAACAATTCCTTCATCATATCCGACGTAAATTGCGCGCCCCTATCAGACAAGATCTGCTCCGGTATTCCCACTCTAGCGAAGATGCCAAATAACGCTTCCGCGACTGCCTCTGACGTTATAGTACGAAGAGGAACTGCCTCTAGCCATCTCGTAGCGTTACCAATGACCGTTAAAAAAAATCGATTCCCCCGCCTTGTTATTTAAAAGGTTCCGAAACCGTGGGGATAGTCTGAAGAGGAGCCTGGGGTGTACGACCCTTGTGAGTCATCTTTTGGCACGCACTGCACGTCTTACAATACAGCCGGACATCTCTGTGTATTGACTGCCAATAAAAATTCTTAAGAACTCTTTCCTTAGTTCTAGCAATTCCCATATGACCCGCTAATGGAACATCATGGGCCAAACGCAATACTGTTGCAATTGACAACGCTGGCACAACTACCTGCTTCAGAACCGAAGCCACTGTCACGTACTTACGGAACAGAATGCCCCCTTGGACAAGAAAGGAAGATGAACCGTTCTTATACTTCCTCGTTTTCTCAGTTCGCGCCTCCTCAAAACATGGACTTAATGATGGATCCTCACTTTGTAATTTCGCCAAGCGCTCTGATGTGATATCAAGGTTGACCGACGGTGTCGCCAACGGTTTAATTTTTCCCTTATCGGATACCTTATGTCGGGCCGACTCTCCACGCCGTTTGCTCGATGCAGGCAGGTGGGCGTGGAGTCGGCTGATTGTATCCGGACCAGGTTAGAACTTAGATCTTCGACGTTTCTTCCTGAGATGTTCGTCGATTCTGGGGCGTACCCCATTTCAGGACTTCGTGCGTTGAAGTCTCCTCCGATGATTGTATTATTCAAGGTAGCCTCTGTCAATCCTAGGTCGCAGGGGACCTTAGGAGGATTATAGACATTCGTGATGGTAAAGGCCACACCGTCCTTCCATACTGTAAGAGTGAGGGTATCAGTTTCACCCTTGCTCGTCGGGGCGTGCTGCCTCACAGCCGTTATGTCATTACGAACCAGTGTGGCAATGCCTCGGCATTTTGTACACGAGCAGGTGTATATGGTATACCCTGTGACGTGCGCGCCTCTCCCATTCAGCAGAGTCTCTTGAAGGAGAGCTACATGGATATGTTTTGACTTGAGGAGCTTAGTTAGCTCCAGGACCTTCGGGCGAAGGCCGCAGACGTTGAGCTGCAACATGTTAAGTGTCGCAGGGGGATCCCTCGCCGCTAGGGTCCCCTCGCCGCTAGGGTCCCCTCGCCGCTAGGGTCCCCTTGATAGTTTTCACACACGCATTCACACTCGCATTCGGACACAGGTCACCAGTAGCATACTTGCGTAGGGGGACCTGGCAACTGCCATCCTCCCTACGGAGGATATGTTTGGGTTCCTCAGCACCACGTTTCTTCTTGCCATATTTTACCATCATGAATAGTGGGAATTTGTTGCTGCTTGGATCCCTTTCAGATAAAAATAAAAAATGTCCAAACGGACGAAAAGCTTATGCCGGGGAGGGAGAGTTCTAGTGGCGGACGTATAAGTTATGGTGGTAACGATTTCAGTTTTATTCACTCTTTCAGAAAATTAAAATATTTTTTTAAAAATGTTTTTGATTATTAGCTTCAGACATATCAAGATCTAATCATCGACATTCAACATTCTATAATGGAAGTACTGTCGTACAAAGTGAGTTTTTTTTTTTCAGGGAGTGAGGGGGGGGGGTGGTGTCCAGTGTATGAAAAGTAGAAGAGGAGGGGCGGGGGTCAGAATGGCAAAGATCAAGCGTACATACTTTATGGATGGGGCCCAAAGGATGAAAATAGCAAAAATTTAATTCAAGTGAAAATGTTGCAGGAATGAAGCACAGCCAGTACTCTCTAGTCTTGTATTCTCTGGGAGATGTAGTCCATGGTATCCTGCTGGGTAAAATTAGGGTCATCGGTCCATGATGGTTATTCGTAGATCTCTGGCAGCATTTTGATTGCTGACAAGAAAAAAAAAGATATATTTAAATTAGGCACAGAGCTGGGTACCCGAGAAAAGGTCCTGTTATCTGCCATTTACAATAGATGTCACGCCTAGAACTAGGTAGTCCAAACTGCCCTATTAGTATTACTAGTATTAGAGGGGCGAAATCCAGTTTTGGTATAATTCTAGGCCAACATTACAAGGCTTCTTTAAAGCGGCACGCATCCGACACCGGAATGAAGTTCAGTTCTACCTCAGTCAAAATGTATAATCTTTTATATTGTTTGTTGTGCGCAACTGTACTTTTATTGCTTGAACAAGACAATCTTGCCGTTTTCGCCCTGAACATCCATGTACCGATTTAACGCCCCCAGGACAAAGGATCGCAGAGGGTCGCGCCGATGTATCGCACGTGTTTGAAAATACAGAGAAAGCCAGATCAATGTTTTAATTCAATGTATTTTTCATCGTGTTTTTAAGTTGAAATTCCTTTAAAAAATCCGTTGAAAAGTTTGTTGGCCGAGAAACTGGCGGAAACTAAAACATGATTAAAATTGTACGCTCAGCCTTTGTATTTACATTCCAAAATGAGACATGGGACATGGTTCAGTGCGAAGCGCCGACTGCTTTTATAGACCCACCCAATGCTTGATTTCGTCACCTTTGTCCGACACTCAGTGCCAAGTCAATGGCGACTCAGTTGACCTTTTCAATTTAAAAAAATAGGTATGTCCACCTTGTAAGAGTTCACAAAAAAATGACGTCGGTTGAAATTTGATGAAGACAAAAAGAAGGAAATGAGATGCTTGTACATGTAGGTTATAAGTTTGTACCGCTCGAAAAAATTTTGAGCATTATGTACCCTCCCTTGCCAGAGTGACTGAATTTCCAATGCCATGGCTCAATAAACCATCATTTTATGGGTGGTCAAAGTTGCCCTATCGTGCAATTTGCAAAAGGCAGCAAATTAGATGTTTTTTGACCTTTGAAAATGCCACAACTTTCAAAGCCTCTAAGCCAGAATAATAAATTTGGTATCAAAATTCTAGGAAAAGCAACCTCTATCAGATTTGACAATTAGTGAGATATCGATGGTGTCTGGCGCAAACCAGCTAAGTCCGAAAATTTCATATTTCTTTTTATAGTACCAATTTATGAAGACTGGAACCCCGCATCATCTGTAAAAAAAATCCATATTTCAATAGAAACATTCAAAATAGACATGTGATCAAACCACAACTTTTTGTTCCTCCTGTAAAATTTGCTTATCTTGACTTGGTTGGTTTGCGCCCGACACCATCGATATGATGAAAAGTAAAAAGTTTTGACTACCCATTAGAAACTTATTCCCAGGTCACGGTTTGAGATGTGAATTTAGCAAGTGGGGCATTCCAATTACATGTAATTCATTGTCTATCTCACGTACTGGCGAGACACCATTATCTCATTTTACAAGGGACCTCAAAGTTTGGGTCACTTTTGCAATTATTTGTGGATGTGGCAAGAAGGACCCAGCTTACAACTTCAAACATGTTAAAGATTTGATGCGGTACGTCACTTTGTAAGAATAGAATTCTCACCTTGAGCAATGATAAAATATATCTGACTGAAAACAACAAAATCATCGATTCGCCAGTGCATGAGATGGGCGGTGAATTATAGACCAAAACATCCGAAATTACAATGACCAAAAAAAACAAAAAACATCAAAGCACATGGTAGACTAATTTATATCTTTACAACTGTTGGTAGGGAAGCTAAATTAAAATAAAACAAACATTTCAATCGAGTAAATTTCTGAACCTGTGGATGCGCCCAATAACACACTGAATTATCTTCACCGTCCACTTTGAAAAGTAGCAGAGAGACAATAGAGAAGTCAGAGTCTCGTAACTTTTTTCGTCTTGTTTATCCCTGGCAACTTTTCGAAAGTAAATTTTACCCCCACGCTGTTTTGTTCAGCCATTTGCGTTTAGACATCTACCCCAATAAAGCAACAGAAAAAAATATGGGCTTTTCAAAATATTGCTTTTAACGATATTTTAAGTTAACCCTCTACCGCCCAGACAAAGACTGGCTTATGTAAAACTTCTGCGACTCGACAGGCAATGCCATTTTAAACTAGTCAGATAAATGCAAAAACATCAATCTTAATCATAAAAACTTTGTTGGTCAATTAATTTGAAATTGTCTTTGAAAGAAAAAATCATTGGATACACGTACTAGTTTGTTTTATGTGTTGCAAATGGGCTGGGCGACAGAGGGTTAAAATAAAAGTACACACTGTTAATTCACTTATTTATGAACAATCTTTTCGAGATCTTTAAAGAAAAATAATTTTAAAAGTATGTACAAATTCAGAATCGGCAAATTTGCCCCAGGTTGAGAACCCCCTGAGCGGAGGTTTGTCGTTGTCACTACAAAATAAAAAACATACCTGACATTCCACCGACCAGGATGTTTGTCAAAATGTCGCACGTGTATGCCATGTGTGTTGTCTCGCTGATTCCCTGTGATATCCACATCATTCATCACTCACATCTTCGTTGGGGTCAAAATTCGAGTCCCCCGATGACATGATTCGCAGGAAACGCGCATTGATGGCGCCATTGGTCACAGAAAGATGACATCAAAAACATAGAAAATTGAAATGGCGGAAGAACTGGCCGATAATGTATATTATAAAATTTTAAAAAATACATATTGTAAGACATTAAAAATCTCTTCGTGGGGAAAAAAGTGTTTACTGTCCTGTCAAAATGATATGGTATGTGAACTTATGTACACATGATGCAAGGCAGCCTTTGGGGATAATTATTCCTATAGGCTATGATATTCCTACAGGATACTCCCACAGGATAATATTCTTAAAGATATTTCTAAATGTAATGTCCTGTAACAGTATAATTATGTTCCAAAAAAAAATAAAAATATTCAAACAAAATATTCCAGTTTTCGAATACAAAATAGACAAGTCAATACATGTACAGGATAATATTCAGACATGACAATATTCCTACAAGATACTGTATTTCTTCAGGATAACATTCCCCAAACTGCAGACTTCCTCGCGGACAGAGGATTATACACATGCATTGTGTTAATCACTATTTGGACCGATATCAGGGGCTGATGATGGTTTCAGGTCTAAAGACATCGGTGGCATTTTTTTTTTTCATGCACTGTGGTGCACTGTATATAACACCTCCCACTTCCCCAAATTTTAACACCAAATAGGGAAGAAAAGTGGTGCGTGGTTGAGATTAGACTAATTAGACAATATTGGGGGTGGGGGGGGGGCGGCGGGTACCTGGTGGTAATCTTAAATTTGGGGTGGCGAGAAGTAAGACTGACAATGTTCATTCGGTCATCCGTAAGTATGCGAGTGCGTCGGGTGTGGGGGCGTTGCGCCCACTGTATGAAATGCGTACACGGGGGCGAAGGGAATCTAAAACCTACGTACTTTCTTCAGTTACAGCAATGAGTTGAAAGTTTAGTTTTTTTTTAAATATATTTTGTTTAAAAAATGGATTATGTAGAAAAAAAATCAGATACATACGTAGTTTCTAGGGAAACAATTAGTCCGTGGAAAATGCCATTTAAATTTTCAGAACATCAAGGTTTTATGATTGACATTTGTTTTAAAGGCGGTGGAAAGGGGGGAGGGAGGGAGGGGTTAAGCCAAGCACTTCTATAAGCGTGAAGGGGGAATGTGGGTGGGTTAGGAGGGTGGGTGGTTGGGTAAAGTCGCCCAGATCGTGCCGTCGTACGTTGCGCTAGTCTCCTAAAGGGGATTCGTATTGGTGGCTAGAAAGATTGAAAATTATTCAAGGGGATTCGTATCGCAGGCATTAGACATATAATATTTCTCCCCTTACACTCCAGGCTTTATAGGCGCCGACATCCTTCACTATGAAAACTCTTATTCCCCACGCTAGTTTGGGGTTTACATCCTTCCACTATAGAAGTTGTGTCATGATTTTTCCACCAGAAATACTACTGGACCCACATATAAAACCTATGACATTTTCCACTAGGAATACTACTGAACCCACATAAATCATGAAACCCGTGTAGAAGTAAGGTGATTTCTGTTGTAAGGGCTCCCTTCAGTGGTGGAAAATGTTACACAAGTTGTATAAAGTTGTATACATGTACGTGTTAGGAGAGACTTCCCAATGCGTCTGATGACCCGATTTTCTTACAAATAGGCCTAATGAAATATTCCAAACTGCGGGGGTATACGGATCCTCAAAAGGACGCAACTTTAGGAACAGCCGTGCACGGAGAGTTGTCACGTACCCGTGGGTCGCTCTGGTAGCATTTCGGTGGGAACTTTGCCTTTGATGAAACCGGCTACAGAAGTCTACTATGGGGATGTTTGCACAGTTCTCGCACGGCTTGGCGAGTCACTGCTGAGTACATTAAACGGTGCAATCTGGCACGAGACGCGTTCAAGAAGTCTTCCCGTGTACAAATTTACCTGGTGTTCCAGCGCTGTAGGTTCCCAGTTTGTCCACTCGCAGAAGAGGTTGTCTCAGCTGCTGTTTCAGCCATATTTGAGATCTAGGCTTGTGCTGGTCTAACGTGAGAGGTGATCTGCAGTAGTTGGACAGTTGCTGGTTTTTTAACAGCCTCGGCACAGCCTGTATACAAAATCAGCGTGTTAAACTCATGCCCAGATTAGTGTCATTTTAATGCAAAATCTAGTTGATTTAGGTAAAAGCGGGAGCTTTGAAAATGTTATTTTTCACTCATTGTTCGTGTTTTCTGCGTTCCTTTTGAGTCTATATATCCTCCAGCTCGATTTTCTCCATTCTCAACTTTACTTCACTTTGAAAATATTCCGTAGATGGAGCTCTTTATTGTAAATTCGCTGTTGAGTTAACACTTAGAGCATGAAACAGCATGTGCCTGACTAAAGTTGCGTAACTCATAATGGTATAGTACTCCGTCCAAATTTGCCATTCTAATGCTCATGCGAGGCCGATAGAGGGAGTAGGGGGGGGGGGTCCTGTAGGGGGGGGGGGGGTCCTCCGCCCGTCTGCGCCAGTCAAGAAAACACACTAAAGAGGGGACTTTTGAAAAGGGCTCATCATAATTATGGTTGGGTTTAGTATTTGTATGGGACAAAGAAAGAAGAAAAGAACGAAAGCGCGGGTTAGGGGAGGCCATCATATGGTTTTTTTTTTTTTTTTAACTTTTTGGTAAGTGGCGCGGACGGGGGGAAGACCTTCCGAGGGAGTGTGGGAGGGGGGTGAGACCAAGCTACACCTGGAGGGAAGGGGGCAACGAGAGCCAAAATCGAGCGTACATACTTTATGGTCGTCCGTCTTCCAAATTGCGGGAAATCTTTATGCAGTTATGAAACCACGACCAAGAAAAACACGGGCGTGAACTTACATTGCAGAAGAACTTACTCCTAGACAGGTATCAGCTCTTCAGTCAAACTTGAAGACGTTCAAATACTTGGGACGATCAACTGCTCAAAATCTTTCCCTTACTGATACCCACGTTGTCATTGTGAAGTACGACTGCAGACTGACCGCGTTTTGACGACGTATGCATTTGCCGGCGTGACTTTGGCTCAAAACGAGTCGAGATCCGTGCATCCGGTGAGTGAGAAATGTTCACCCATTGGCCAAATCCGCCAAAACAACAAACACAACATAAATTGTCTAGCGTGGGGTCATTAACCCATTTCGTCCCAAGCGGGAAAGTGATGATTTTCGTATTGTTACATTTAGACAGGGGGCGTTCAGAACCTTGTGTGTGTGTGTGGGGGGGGGGGGGGTTGAGCCCCTGAATAAGTATAGGGGGGGGGGGGGAGGGGTGTCTGTGAAGGATACGTACGATTTTCAGTTTTGATAATGAAGTAAAACGTTTGGTTTTATTTCTTGTTCAGGAAATTAAATTGTTAGATTTTATTTTAAAAAATCATGTTTTTAATGAAGCAGTCAAATTTAATGGTCCTTGAAAAACGCCTCTCAGTTATCAAGCATCAAGGCCTTATCATGGACATTAACCATTCTAGTGGCTGTATTCTTGTACACGGAGAAGGAAGCGCTGAGGCCAAGCATATGAAAATCGTACATAGGGGTGGGATGTTGGGGGCGGGGGGGGGGGGGGGCGGAAATAGACAAAATCGAGCATAAACACTTTATAGATGGCCCCTAACCAATGACTTTCATCAGGATTTTTTTTTTGTGATAGAAAAGTTGGTTTCTCTGATTTTTGTTTTTAACACTTCGTGAAAAAAAAAAACAACCTTTTTTGTGTGCTTATTTTTGGATACATTTTAACTCTCTGCTGGGTCATTCCGTAGCTTTTCTTCTTTTTCCTTTCTTTTTATTTTCAGTTTGATTCGGGACATGACGACCTTTCCACAGGCCCCACCGTGCATCAGCCGATTTCTATCGGCCAACTGGTTGGATGGCGGCTATTCGTGAACGCCACCTGGCGGCGAATGCGTGGTGGACATAAACAAATTAATGGCGTATTCTATGAACCGAATAGAGAAAATACACTATGAATAATTATTCAATGTTCAGTCATCACCCTAGCCCAGACCTGGATAGAAATCACTTAATTTGAAATTTTATAACTTAATTCGCTGTAGGAAACCCCTGGCTATTTTTTCTTTTAGTATGTTGGCAATGTAAGAAACTTGTTTTATTGACTTACCATCGTACCGAGGATAAATCTAATATAGTTTTAGAATAAAATAGAACATTCTCTCTCTCTCTCTCTCTCTCTCTCTCTCTCTCTCTCTCTCTCTCGCTCTCGCTCTCTCTCTCTCTCTCTCTCTCTCTCTCTCTCTCTCTCTCTCTCTCTCTCTCTCTCTCTCTCTCTCTCCCTCTCCTCACCCTCACTATTTATGTGTTTTGTTTCATGAAGACACTCATTGTAAATTAGATATTGTTTACTTTATAATAACTTGACTTTAAAATTGACCATTAAAGCGAAATCGATCGGGTTTGTGTCGCTAGGGGAATGTAGTCTAATTAAAAGACAGAGAGAATAGTGATTTGTTTCCGCTGCTCAGCTCTAGTGTTGTTTGTAAAGTAGTACGGTCCCCCACCAAGAGCCTATTTTTTATGGTAAAACTAGCTCAAGTACCCGGGGTAAAATACTGAAAACGTAAGAATAGATTAAATTGACCCTAAGATGCCTTTTGAGGATTTTCTCGAATCATGAAGTGCCGAAATGTGCCTCATTTTGTCGAGCGGCTCGTTTTTCAAGATCTTGAAAAATCTTGACAAGAAGATCAAGATCAAAATCAAGATCAAAACATAAAAAGAATTGAAAGAAAAGCTACCAAACAACAACTGTAATACCATTTTAAAATAAAACAACGTCAAGCAAATGACCACACAGGCTCGGATGATTTCGGACAATATGTTATTGTGGCACTTGACTTATTTTACTTGGACGCTGCTGTAGTGTTTTGTCACATTGAAATATGTAAACTGAACCTTGAAAAACCGTGAAAAAACTCGTGAGTTTATATGTTGTAAAAATTGGTCATGAACCTTGTCTAAAGGTATGTAGAGTTTCCATCACTCAGGGTTTGACGCCTTTGACTGTGTCATGAACATCAGCCGTATCCCGATGGTGGCCAGAGCTATTTTTGTTGCCCAAAGACGATAAGATTAGAAAAGGATCAGAAGAAATAATTCAGGCTTTCAAGACCGAAGTGGTTTGCCCCAATAGTTCTGGATTTAGAAAAGTGTACAACCTCGGTGATCTGACAAAAACACTGGAACAGAACACCTTGGTCATCAAAGAAAGGTCAGCCGGGGAGAGTCAAAAGAACTGAGGATTGTTAGACCTTCTGCACATGGCTAAAAGTTTTCTATGCGTCTTCCTTTTCGACATTGAGATGACCAGATATTCTAATGTCCCACTACTGCACATTCCTGGTCATTTTCTGACACCTGACACTAACCCGCACAGAAAGTGCAATGCTGAGTACATTGTGTTGTCGGACGCATAGTTCAAAGCCTTGTTTGTACGGCCTACATGTTTTTTCTTAGCTCCACCTACGAATATGTTCTAGAAAGTGTCAGACATTTCGAGGCGCACACAAAGAACAGCTATTATGGATGCAACTCAACCATCGGTTAAAAAATATAAATAAATAATGCGGACCTGAAAGAGGTATTCGTTGCACCGTCAGTCTGGTGATATTGCGGGAGCTGTCGCGGTTCCTAACATTCTGGAGACAGAAACGAAACATGATGTCAGTAGATGTACGTACAGGCCCTTGCAAAGCAGGTAATAGGCACCCAGCCGGACAGGTCCCCATTTCAAATCGCTCATTAAATACATGCAATTTTTTTTTAACTGAATAAGGGATACATGATACACATGTATTTATACAGCAATAAATTTGGAACATAAATTGGTTTCAGTTGCCGTATCTCTCTTTGTCTATTTTTACATTTCTTTTATGAATATCCTTTGAACCTTTTTGCCCAATAAGCCCCATTGGCTCTCTTTACAATATCAATATTCGAATATTCCACAGTAAGGGGTCCACCATTTGCCTCTCTCAGGAAGAGTATCCCCCCCCCCTCAAAATTGTAGTCCCATGCCAACTGGCCCATCGGACCTCTCCCCTCCCTCCCCCGCCCCACCAAACCCGATCTGGCCTGGAACGGAGTATACACACCAAGGGAATCTTGAACAATACATGAATGTATGATATTCCATTAGTTTTAACTTCAACATTTGTTGCTGCTGCTGTTGATGCTGCTGCTGCTGCTGTTGTTGTTGTTGTTGAATCGTCGTTTGATTTGATATATATGTGAAACAATTGAATTTGCGGTGTAGTTCAAAAAAGAGAAAATTATGGAATTATTCTAAAATAGTAACTTTTTTTTTTTCATTTTTCTAATTAGTATAGCAACTATCTGTGACGAAGCTCTGAATACCAAACCTAAACGGAATATCTAACAAACAAAAATGTGACATGCGTAATTGGCCATTACCGTTAACATGTGCTGTAAAATAAAAACTCAAATGCAAAAACTCAGAGAAATTCCAATAAAATCCTGTTATGTCACGTTTATGTACTTGTAGACCTAGCTCGCCAATGTTCCAGAAAGCTAATTAATGTGTACAGAGTTAATGGAACCACTGTTTATGCGTGCATTGGCCTAAATATGTAGATATATAATTATACTGTACAATAGAATAGACAACAGGTGTGGAAACGCAGCACCAGGTAATGCTGGTGTCTCCCCTTGTAAAGATAATTGAATACATGTCACAAAACATTTTTGTTAGTCTAAACCCGTGGAAAATGATAAGAGACCGTAACCATCATTTCAAACTTCTCATTTAGTATTTTTGTAATTAGGGCTAAATAGTAATTGTCATTACTAATCAATATAATGCATAAATATGCATATTATATATATATATATATATATATATTATATTTTATCTGTTTTATTTTATGAATATTTTGTCCTAAAGAGTCTCTCTTGACTCTCTTGACAATATCGATATTCTTTTCCAAAAGACCCCCGCCCCCTTGCTTCCATGGAGGGAGGGGGGGGGGGCTTAGCCCTCTCGAAATCGTAATCCCCTGCCACTTCAATTGGCCTAGTTGGTATTCCCCCTGTGTTCTTGCCTGTATGTTGATGTTGTCTAACAACGGAGATTGGGGGGGAGGGGTGGGGAGGAAAATGGGCGAGGGGAGTGGGGGGGGGGGGGGAAGATCACTTTTGTAAGTCACGGGTGAAAACTTCCGACCATTTGAATATTGACGTATTTCGTTTTCAGGCCGTTCTCTTGCAGTGTGAGAAACATTTCAACCGTGACTCTTGGCACTTATCTCTAGATTGGAAGTTGTGAAATACTGTAATGTGAACATTTTCATCAAAAAAAAAACAAAAAAACGCACAAATTATCATTGTTTCTAGTCTGTTCTGTCTCAGTTTTAGTATAAAAATTGAACTGTGGATTTAAACGTGGCTTCGTGCACTGGCAAGTCTGAAACAAGTCTTTGTCTCTGCCAGTCGGGGTTATCAAAACTGACTTGAGCAGAGCCGTCTTGACATCACTGTGGGCCCTTAGGCAGATTCTTTAGTACTGCAGGGGGATTTTCTTCGTCTTTTGAAAAGCCAATGTAAATTTACATGCCTGGCGCCCCCTAAACCCTTGGGGCCCCTGGGGCAACTTCCCAGTGTGCTCATGCTTTAAGGCTGTTTTCGACTTGAGTCAACTGTCGGAAAGATACAGCCGTACAGTCCATGACAACATTTATGTTACAACCACAAAGATAATATGGTCCAATAATTTGATACTATTTCTTCGATGTCAATTAAAATGTTCATTGGTACGTTATGTATTTTTGGATACCCCAACAACAGGTGTGAGTGAAGGAGCTATACTTTATGGTATGTCCTATATACGCGATGTCATTATTAATGGGGTATTTTCAGAATTCGTGTAATTGTTTCTCTGAGCTTCGAATGTTCACAAGTGAAATTTCTGCATATACTCTTTTTGAGGCAATTACTTGTAGTGGTATAGAAAGAAAAAACTTCAAATTTCGCACATGATGGAATGAACCAATTTCACGCGTATCAATTTCATATGCATTAATTTCGTTGCAGCATAATACACTTCAGTGCCTTCAGAGACATGCACGCGTCTTTGGCATCTTGGAGCAATTACTCTGCCTAACCTCTCTCTCTGTCTGTCTGTTTGTCTGTCTTTGTGTCTCAGTCTGTCTGTCTGTCCATCTCTCTGTGTCTCTCTCTCTGTGTGTCTCTCTGTCACGCTCTCTCTCTCTTTCTTTCGGAGCTGTGAGTTTACGTGGAATCAAGATATGTCCTGTGAGGTTACGCCAACCTCCAGATGTCTACCTAACTTGGGGAGTTCAAGAGTTTAATGAATAATGGATAGCCAGATCCAGATATAAATAGAGCAACCTATTCTAGTAAGTTACAAGGGTCTGCATAATTAGGTACAATGGGAGGTTACACTGGCGTCCGGATAGTTGCGTTCATTGGAAGCTTCGCTAATGAATATCAGATGTTGATGAGTTCCTCCATAAATAATTATGTTTGCTGTAAATCATAAAATTTACTCTACAACAATATATAAGCAGTTACCCGCACACTTGCGCCACTTGTCACTCGGAAGAGGCTACCTTGACGAATCATTAATCGTTGCTTTCTGTTCACGCGACACTTTGGGTTTATGTTAGAGCGTTCGTCTATTTTATTAAGTACCCACACAGATCCTACGACAGCTGAGGAGAATAGACCAGCGGAGCGGCGGCGTGCGAGGAAAACACCTGCATGAGATTGTTCGTGGTGTTTGCTTTAAGATGAGTCAGTTTTGCGGGGACACGACTTTCTGGGTAGGTTGGAATAATTATTTCTTGACTGTGTGTACGCGTGTTGATGTTTTCCTTAACCAACAAAGAAAACAAAAGGAAAAAAATCACCTTTTTTATTATCAGCGGTTAATTAATCAGTGTATAAATTACACTATCATATATGGTATCAATATTGAGGCCACTTTTTTTTTTTTTTTCATCATTTTCTTTAACTATTTCTGGTTCGTTAGTAGACAATACATGTATTCTGATGGCAAAATGCTGATATTTATGTCTTTTTCCAAGTCTTATTTGAAAATTACTGAAATAAGTCATATGTCTTGCCGCCACAGAATATTGCTGAGTTATTTATTTATTTATGAATGAATGGATGAATGGGTTTATTTCTTTATTTCCGTATTTATTTATTGTTTATTTATATTCAAATAAAATTTGTTTATTTATTATTTATTTAATATTTATAAATTTAGTTATTTATTTATTTATCATTTATTATTCACTAGCAATTTCTGTTGCGTTCTTAACATGTTACCTAAACCCTCTCGCGAGTTAACAGCTCAGTTATCTGCGCATTTTGCTAATTATTCCCCGCTTACTCCTAATCATAATTATGCTCTCATGTAGCCTTATAAGGTCCCGGACTAAATTTCGCTACCGTATACTTCATGTCGATTCCATCCATAACAAAGGTATTTTTTGTTTCGAATTATATATTTATTTATTCTGTTATAAGTATACCCCATTTCCACTTAGGGGAAAAACACGATAAGGAAAGTACAATTATCTGCTGATGATAATGGCACAAATTTTAATATCTTATGCACATGTGAGAGGATGAACGACTTTTTATTTTTAATGTGCTTTCATGGTAACTCTGGTGCGTGAGTGAGGGACGGCCACTCATAGTAGTTTATGGACACTTGGCCGAGTACCATTAATTGGATTATTTCCCTTGTAATACTAGCGCGGGACCCGTTATTCACATCACGGTGAAAAGCGCGCATTTTGATTGGTCAGTTGGAAATGTACCGGGCTTCCAACTCTTATATCATGGCTTTGAGTTTCTTACAACTCGCTCACTCGTTGTTATCCACCGACAGAAAGACGGGAACCCGAATTCATTTTTGAGAGTAGACAATACCCTATCGGTACAAAATAGGTACTCATGATAACGTTTGTTATCAATGGAGATACGTCGTATTAATGGACGAAAGTATCCCGCACAAAATTGTCGAATGTTGTTAGTCCTGACACTTTGAAAATTTATATTAAAACTATTACCGGGTTTCTGGTATAAGTAGTCAGTTAGAATTGTAGCAGCAAGTTTCTACTTTATAATGGTACTAATTTCGTTGTGCTTTGATGCACAGGTCCTATTGAAATAATTAATAAGAGGGTCTCGGATTTAAAGCAAACTATGAGTTAGACGCATGTTATCCCCGATAAATCCAACCTGGGTCAAATTTATTCAATTATTGCTGGAGGGGTCGTTAGAGTAATTTCTGCAGTTTACTGGGATACCTAATTGACTTTTGTGTGCACCCCTTTAACCGTACTGTAAATTCGATTGTGTTAGGACCCTAACCGGTTATGTTGTCGGGCTGGACTCCATGTCCGAGCCTTTCACTTGTGCAACACGGGCTACGTAATAGCTCTCCCGGACGTCCGCGCGGGCTCATAAATAAGATGCGAGTTCGCGTGGTCAACACACTCCATCATAGACGCAGGAGACAAGAGCCGACAGCACAGTGAACCCAGCCCAGCAACCCGGGCCCGTAGCAGCTCAGAGGCTTGCCGACGCTTGCCATCGCCACCCCGCCCCATAAGGCATGTAGCGGTAGCACAGGACCCGGAGAAACTTTGGGTAAGTTGGAGACTATTATATTAGAAGTGACTTTAATTTGCGCACCCCCCCCCCCTTTTTCTTGGATGCCACGTAGAGAATGCTGATCTACAGAGACTATTATGAGTCCGGCTCAACGGTAATTGCCATTGTCATTGGACGTGTAGGATGCGCGATGCAGCGCAGTGTCTTGATGTTGTGACTTTATTGTCAAAGTTAACGTTTGCGGTGCTAGATGATAATGATGGCTCGCTAACCAAGCTATCAAGATTTGCTTGTGTGCCTATATATAGTGTATGTGTGGCATTGCCTTGTTGTGGTGGGCAGTGAGGATTTCCTGACATGTTGATGTGGATGGCTTATGTTACAGCGAGCGGCACTATACGCTTGATTGTATTACGGGTATTTGTGTACCTTGCCAGTACCACTATGCTATAGAGAGCAGTGTGATTGTGATTGCGTGTTTAGTGTTTAAGATGTGTAATTAATTACATGTAGGCCTATTGGAGATGTATGATATTAGTTGGGCCTCACATGTGTGAGCCCCAGGATTGTCCTATGTGCGGCGGTGGATGAACAATGTTTCAGTGAGTCTACACATGTTGCAATGAGTCTCGCCGACATATATATATATATATCATGTGCATGTATTATGGTTATCCAGATGTATTATGCTTCTATGAGTTTCGTAAGTGTGTGAAGGACAGTTTCATTTTAAGGAATGTACACATTACTTTATGTATCTAGTGGTGTGTCATACACATGTTAGCCTGGCGGCATAGCTCCGCGGCTAAGGTCAAAGGGCATGACCCTTGAGTATCGATTGGGAAGGGAAGTAACCAATACAATAGCCCTGGGGCGGGTTAGTACTAATAATGGGAGTGGGCCTATGAGGATGGCCTGCATTGGGATGCAGCGTCTGTGTTATGGACGGTCAGTGGGCCATGTTGGCCACTGCGTTATTAAATGGAATGGCCACTCTGGATGTGTTGTACACCGGCTCAGTGGAGCGAAACTATTGTGTTCTTGCCCCTTTAGTTATGTCCTTCATACTTTGATTAGTACATTAATTAGTTTATGTTGCCAGTGTACTAGGAAACTCCTTGTGTATATGATATAGCCACTTGTAGTTGTTATTCATTAACCTTAGCGCTATTTTATTCCATGCATACATATCCAGTTGGTTATTGCTTAAATTCTATATTATGTTGTTGTTGTTTGATTTAATACTTAATACTATTACTATGTATGCCCACCATTGATTGCCTGATTAATGTTGTCATTATATCCTAATCATATTTTCGTCTTTTTCTCTTGTTCCAGCTTATGGCTGGTTGGGCTTCTTTTTTTGGGCTTCTTTTCTGGGTTTCTCTTCTTTTTTTGGCTTTTGTTTGGTAGTGATACCTTTGTTAGGCTTTTGAATAAATAAGATTGACAGCAGAACCCTGTGTTTGTTAATCCTGTGTATCCTTAAGGGAGCTACTATTGAACCCACGCAGTAACCACATTAGCCATTCGTAGTTCATCCAACATTTTCTGGTGTCAAGAAGTGGGATACACAGAAGGGTTAGTTTGTAGTGTAGAGAACCCAGCCATGGAAATTTTTAGTTTGAAGCCCGGCCAGCCAGCCAACCCCTGCCCCACCCCATAGGAACCATGGAGCCACGAAGACCAGCGCCCTCCAACGTCAACTCAAGATTCAGGACCTGTATCCCAGTCCTATGTACACCACCCATCCCACTGCAGTCAACAGGGACCCGTTGCGGGTATTTCATCCCGCAATCTACACGTATCCGCAACATCCGCCCCCACAGCCTGCGTCGACCAGTGTCTGGTACTCCCAGCCCACCACCCTTGCCAGCCACTTGCAGCCCGACCGGACCCGCAACCTGGGATGACAACTTCCCAGCGCCTACCTCCTGTGCGACGGTCCAGCCGCCCACACAGACAACCCCAGAGATTGGACCTCTGACTCTTATTAGTGATTAACATTAGACATTGACTGTGAGTGCAGAAAGAGCAGGGGAGCGCATCCATCAAGACCCCCCCCGAGTTTCCATCAGGCCAGATGATAGACCACCGAATCCAAGTGAGCTCGCCTCAAGATTTTAAGTTAGAGAGTATGCCCATGTTAGCTTTCTCCACAGCTTAGTTACAATTACTTTTTATGCCTATGTTGACCTTACCTTTTTCATTGCCCTAGTGCCCTTATAGCATATTGTCTTTTTTTGTACTGTTCGATCCTACGTTAACCCTGATAGTGGCTGGGACCACCGTTGCAGGTCTGGGACCTGTTGTTTTGTCCATATGATGTAATTTACTACAGCCAGAGCTGAGACTGTTGTGTACATCTTCAGGATGCCAGTAGTAACTTAGCCGGTTCACGCCACCTGTTAGTAGTTATAAAGAGGATGGACCATTGTTGTACTTCGGTTCACTGTGTGTATTTTGCAATTGTTCTACTCTAAGTGACGGTATCATAGCCCCTTAGAGTTTGATTATACCTTCAGTGGTCTTTTGTAAACCTTTGAATTGATGTATGTGTCACGTAAGGGACTAGGTGACTTAGCAGGGGAGAATGTGAGAGGATGAACGACTTTTTATTTTTAATGTGCTTTCATGGTAACTCTGGTGCGTGAGTGAGGGACGGCCACTCATAGTAGTTTATGGACACTTGGCCGAGTACCATTAATTGGATTATTTCCCTTGTAATACTAGCGCGGGACCCGTTATTCACATCACGGTGAAAAGCGCGCATTTTGATTGGTCAGTTGGAAATGTACCGGGCTTCCAACTCTTATATCATGGCTTTGAGTTTCTTACAACTCGCTCACTCGTTGTTATCCACCGACAGAAAGACGGGAACCCGAATTCATTTTTGAGAGTAGACAATACCCTATCGGTACAAAATAGGTACTCATGATAACGTTTGTTATCAATGGAGATACGTCGTATTAATGGACGAAAGTATCCCGCACAAAATTGTCGAATGTTGTTAGTCCTGACACTTTGAAAATTTATATTAAAACTATTACCGGGTTTCTGGTATAAGTAGTCAGTTAGAATTGTAGCAGCAAGTTTCTACTTTATAATGGTACTAATTTCGTTGTGCTTTGATGCACAGGTCCTATTGAAATAATTAATAAGAGGGTCTCGGATTTAAAGCAAACTATGAGTTAGACGCATGTTATCCCCGATAAATCCAACCTGGGTCAAATTTATTCAATTATTGCTGGAGGGGTCGTTAGAGTAATTTCTGCAGTTTACTGGGATACCTAATTGACTTTTGTGTGCACCCCTTTAACCGTACTGTAAATTCGATTGTGTTAGGACCCTAACCGGTTATGTTGTCGGGCTGGACTCCATGTCCGAGCCTTTCACTTGTGCAACACGGGCTACGTAATAGCTCTCCCGGACGTCCGCGCGGGCTCATAAATAAGATGCGAGTTCGCGTGGTCAACACACTCCATCATAGACGCAGGAGACAAGAGCCGACAGCACAGTGAACCCAGCCCAGCAACCCGGGCCCGTAGCAGCTCAGAGGCTTGCCGACGCTTGCCATCGCCACCCCGCCCCATAAGGCATGTAGCGGTAGCACAGGACCCGGAGAAACTTTGGGTAAGTTGGAGACTATTATATTAGAAGTGACTTTAATTTGCGCACCCCCCCCCCCTTTTTCTTGGATGCCACGTAGAGAATGCTGATCTACAGAGACTATTATGAGTCCGGCTCAACGGTAATTGCCATTGTCATTGGACGTGTAGGATGCGCGATGCAGCGCAGTGTCTTGATGTTGTGACTTTATTGTCAAAGTTAACGTTTGCGGTGCTAGATGATAATGATGGCTCGCTAACCAAGCTATCAAGATTTGCTTGTGTGCCTATATATAGTGTATGTGTGGCATTGCCTTGTTGTGGTGGGCAGTGAGGATTTCCTGACATGTTGATGTGGATGGCTTATGTTACAGCGAGCGGCACTATACGCTTGATTGTATTACGGGTATTTGTGTACCTTGCCAGTACCACTATGCTATAGAGAGCAGTGTGATTGTGATTGCGTGTTTAGTGTTTAAGATGTGTAATTAATTACATGTAGGCCTATTGGAGATGTATGATATTAGTTGGGCCTCACATGTGTGAGCCCCAGGATTGTCCTATGTGCGGCGGTGGATGAACAATGTTTCAGTGAGTCTACACATGTTGCAATGAGTCTCGCCGACATATATATATATATATCATGTGCATGTATTATGGTTATCCAGATGTATTATGCTTCTATGAGTTTCGTAAGTGTGTGAAGGACAGTTTCATTTTAAGGAATGTACACATTACTTTATGTATCTAGTGGTGTGTCATACACATGTTAGCCTGGCGGCATAGCTCCGCGGCTAAGGTCAAAGGGCATGACCCTTGAGTATCGATTGGGAAGGGAAGTAACCAATACAATAGCCCTGGAGCGGGTTAGTACTAATAATGGGAGTGGGCCTATGAGGATGGCCTGCATTGGGATGCAGCGTCTGTGTTATGGACGGTCAGTGGGCCATGTTGGCCACTGCGTTATTAAATGGAATGGCCACTCTGGATGTGTTGTACACCGGCTCAGTGGAGCGAAACTATTGTGTTCTTGCCCCTTTAGTTATGTCCTTCATACTTTGATTAGTACATTAATTAGTTTATGTTGCCAGTGTACTAGGAAACTCCTTGTGTATATGATATAGCCACTTGTAGTTGTTATTCATTAACCTTAGCGCTATTTTATTCCATGCATACATATCCAGTTGGTTATTGCTTAAATTCTATATTATGTTGTTGTTGTTTGATTTAATACTTAATACTATTACTATGTATGCCCACCATTGATTGCCTGATTAATGTTGTCATTATATCCTAATCATATTTTCGTCTTTTTCTCTTGTTCCAGCTTATGGCTGGTTGGGCTTCTTTTTTTGGGCTTCTTTTCTGGGTTTCTCTTCTTTTTTTGGCTTTTGTTTGGTAGTGATACCTTTGTTAGGCTTTTGAATAAATAAGATTGACAGCAGAACCCTGTGTTTGTTAATCCTGTGTATCCTTAAGGGAGCTACTATTGAACCCACGCAGTAACCACATTAGCCATTCGTAGTTCATCCAACACACCCTTTAATGCTTTTTAACGAACAGTACTAGACATTGGAGAGGTACTTGACATTACCCGGGATAAACATCAAATGCATCCATCTTTCAACATCACTCTCTTTCTGGTCCAAAAGGTTTCCCATAATTATGCTACAGTCTTGTTAAAGAAGATCTCGTATTTCACTCACGCCAGGGAACAACGCATTCATTTATGGGCTGGGAAATTGCACCTAATTGGAGGCATATCAAACACGGTCTACGCTGGGAGTAGGGAGCACAAAATTTTCATTTTTCATTTACGCTGTTATTGTGTTTTTAAAACACGGCCTGCGACTTGAAAACACACGATCCGTCAGCGACTAACTCTTGACAAAATTAAATAAAAATTTTTTGATACTTTTAATGACAAACGTGCCTTTTGTGGATCATCACCCATATGACAAAGTTCTCCGAGCTCTCACACGAACAAATCACAAATCAAACAATAAGACAGACAAACTGCCTGTTTTTACAATGCGAAATTTGCGAAAAATCAAAATCAAAACTTGAAGCTATTTTTGATGTGTTGCCAAAACAGGCCTTTTTATAACCGAGTTTTTCTGGCCAACTTGAGGTCAATTTCCCCCAAAAGTGGTTGTGGTCATGTCGCCAACGAAGATTGTTGTGGCTAATTATTAGATGAACTAATCCTCACCGTAGTCCTTGCCCTATTCCTAAAATTTTCACAGCAACAGTAAAAAACAAGCCACCTTTCAAGCAAAACCCAGATTGGCCCAAAAGACGCAAAATGATTACTACGAACAACAGAATTATAATCATCATCATCATCGTATCATGAAGGAAGTAAGGCCTTTAACGAATCATAAAAGGCTCTGCAACCCGCTGAGCCTTAATTCTACAAAATATCATACCACGCATAGAAAAGGCGTATGGGTGTATGTGGGCATACTTTAAAAAAATCTCTAAGTTCGCTCATATTTTTTATAATTTCGTTACTTTGAGCCACAACTGAGTTTAGATTGTTGTTACAAGTGCGTACGACCCCCAAGTTTTTCGTGTTAGGGATACGTATTTTAAAGCCTTTTGTGACTTCAGAGCTGGAGAGCACGTCCCGAAATACTCCCAATAACGGCTTTAATTAATTATTCTTTCCGATTTTCTTTTTGTTTCCTCCTGTTTTTTGTTTTTTGTTTTGGTTGAAAGGGTAGGGGGCAGGGTTAGGAATTTGATAAGATTGAGAGTAAGGACGGGGTTTGGGGGTGGTACGTTTATGTATGCGCCCCTAGCGCAAGAAAAACGCTTAGGGTGCCTACGTACTTATAACAACAGCCCTGAGTTTAACAAAAGAAAGTGTTCCGACATTTTGAGCCGAAGAAAGAAAAAAAAAACAAAAACCGCATAAATTTTCTTGGAGTACAATTAAAACGTATGACGGGAAATTTCGTTCTGCTCCTCAGTTTACACACTAGTGATCGAAACACAACTTTAAAAATGACATCTACGTATTCCTCGAGTCAGCGGGCCAGCCTGTAATAACGTCATGTAGTAATAATAATACGTTATATTTCGATCGCACATTCGTCCCGGTGTCGTAGAATATTTCGGAACCAGGATAAATCGGAACTGGTTCCCAAAAATCCTAGGATATTTCGGAACCATTCCCATTTATCCTGCACCTGGCGGCAGGATATTTGGGAACCTCCAGGATATTTCGGAACCACCGTCATCCCTGTGTGATACGCAGTATCTCACACTTCACAATCAAAGGAAACAGACAAATAAATAAAATTAAACATTTTTATTGGCAACTTTCAAACCCACAATCATTACATTATTGAAATGCTACATGAAAACATAGAACCAGAGAACAAAATGACACAATCCATGGCAGCTTTATATGTGTACATTTGGCACACAGGCTTCAACAAAAAACTTGGCAATGTAACTTTCCAGTACACACTTCAAAATTTCAAAAGCATCAAAATAAAAGTTTTAAAAAAAGAAAAGAGAAAAGAAATCAAAGCACTTCCCTTGCATTCTTCATAAACGTTTTTTACTTCCAAACATAATTAAAATGCAAAACTATGCAAACTTATTTTAGGTAGAATTATACCAGTGGCGAGCTTCTTGAGTTTGTGCAAAATAAACAAGTAAAAACAAGTAAAAAAGTAAACTCGTTCATCTAAATCCAACCACTGGTGCATAGTGACACCTGGTGCTGTTGTCCAGATAAAGTGCGCGCGGTGTAGGCTGGTCCTTGGTGAACTTGTATGGTTTGCACTGGTCCACTCGTTTCTTCGACTCCTCTGCAGCGGCCTTCTGTGCGGCTGTTTGTTCCTCCACCATAGCAGGAGACACGTAGGGGAATCTACCCCAGGAGAGTTTGTCCTGGTCGGGTGAAGTGCCTTGCCCAAATGTGTAGGTGTAAATATCCATCTGCAGAATCTAGGCGGCCGTGAATATTTCAACTTCTGTGCCCCACACTGATGACCGTGGCATATTGGTGCGTAGGATGTACTTCCAGGCGGGCTCCCGCCCAATGAATTGCTGGATCACTGAACCTGGACCTGCATTGGCAATCGCTTCTGTTATGACAACTCTGACCATCAGGTGGTCCTCTTGGTCACCAGATATCAGGCAGGCCAACGCACGGAAGAGGCAGTTCCCATCCCCTTGCACCTTCCTGGTGACCAGGGTTTCAGTAATCTTGTGACCATTCACCATCCAGCAGTACTTGACCTTTTGGGCGCTCAGGCCTCCCATTCTTTCGCAGAGGACTCTCCTCTCGGTAATGGTCGTGCAGGGGTTGAAGGAGTACTCAGTAGACTCTGTGCAGCCAATCACAATGCTCATGTCCACAGCCTCCTCGTCATCAAACTCCATACGTCCAGCAGGCCCAGATGGGGGGATCACTTTGATCCAGTCGGCTTCCTTGGTGGAAACTTCTGTGGATGGAGCAAATGAGACCTTCTTGGCGCGCTTGGGTTTTGGTGGGGCAGTTGCTTCACATTGGCCTTCTGTGCGCTCTGAGGTTTGAGAAGCAGTCGCTGACTCTTGTGATGAGGGAGTTGCTGAGTCTGGTGCTGATTCTTGAGAAGAGGCGAAGACTGAAGCAGGTCTCTTTTTGGGTTGACGTGATTTGTAGTTGGCTGGTGCGTCTGTAAGGTCCAGATGGGAGAACTCTTCTAGTGGGTTGTGGTACAATTTCAGGTTGCTTGCATTCACCTGTTGGGCCAGTACCTTACCCTCTTCAGTCATCAGCGTGTATCTAGATTTCTTGGCATCCACAGACACAATTGTGTAGGGCCCCATGAACTGGTAGTCCATTTTGCCACCCTTCCTGCCGGTGTGCATCGTGTTCCGCTTCATAACCTTGGTACCCACTTCAAGGGGCTTACCTGCCTGGTGTCTTCTATCAAAATAGTCCTTCTGGACGCTCTGCTCCTTGGCAATGTTCTGGGATACAGTTTTGAACATATCTTCACGGATGGCCTTTGCTGACTCGAAAACCTCCTCTTGGCTGACTTCCTGTTGTTCAGATTCAAGTTGCTTCTCCAGGTTGCGCGCCTCCTCTTCTGAGATGTCATCCCCCTCAGGTTTGTTGTGCAGTAGATCAACTGGCAGGGTCATCTTGCGTCCAAACATTATCTCAAAGGGAGATCTGCCTGTTGCCCGCCATCTGGACGCTCTGAAGGAGTAGGCTAAGGCGTCAAGAAGTTTATACCAGTCACTGGGTTGGTCTTGGACTGATTTCCTCAGAGCTGTAAGGGTGCTGGCATTCTGGCGTTCACAAAGTCCATTGGCCTGTGGATGGTATGCCCCTGTGATACGGTGGTGCAGGCCAGTAAGGCCATACAGACGGTCAGACACTGCATTGCATTTTGGCGGGGCCATACCTGCACATTAATGAGAAGAGGCAGTTTTCAACAGATTTAGCAGTTTTGTCT